>JAVQIZ010009419.1:0-17528 GCA_036023535.2 Galaxias brevipinnis | reverse complement strand
AAAAAGTAACGACCGCTTCCCTTTGCAGCTATTCCAAGATACGGAAGAGACTCCGAAATAATGTCCTTGTAGCCTCCACAAACTAAATATAAATATATTACCATAAACTATGACACAAGCAAATGTGAAGCTTATTCAAATCATGATATCGCTAAGTATTGCAGCGGCGTTTCCGCACAACTGATCGCAAAATAAAAGACAGCGATACGGGCAAGGTCGGACTGAAGCCTACGTAGCAGATCAGTGCTCATATCCCAGACTCCCTCCTCCCTGCTCACTCTGGTGAGGTATTTATTACGTCACCCATACAAATCATGAGAATTTTTAACCCAAATGTAGGTTTCTAAAGCTAAATATTTATACCGGGCATTCCTTAATTATTTTTATATATATATATATATTTAGTTTTCCTTTTTTAAGCAAAAAGCCTATACCACACATAAAGTAAATGTCGAAAACATATCAAATATATCTTAATGGAAACAGCCATACTTGATTTTAGTCATATTATTTTGGTCAAAAACCTAGCTGAGAACATTTGGAGAAGGCCAATTGACTGATTGCCCTGTTCTGCCCTGCCCTGACTTGTCAGGACCACCTGAATCCACTGAGGGGGGCTGCTTTCATCCAGGCGGCCCCCCCTGGTGGACCTTTACTTAGTGCAACATTGATGAGGTTGCCATATTTTTTTCTCTGTTGGGCTCTGGTTTTCTGCCTGGTTTCTCGGATGAGTTTCGGTCTGGGACTGATTTCTTACATATAGTTTCTGACATTATTTTCTGAAAGCAAACAAGGCTTCTAAAACCTGATCCCCTCATGGTAGATGAAAGTCTACTTCTCAAACAGAATACTTGAGGCCCAAGCTCTCACAGGCCCACAGCCCAAACTACACCAGTCGGACAGGCCTTTCTCACTCTCTTCATCCTCTTAGGAGTGAACCTGGATATGTGTGGACTCCTTTCCTGTCTGCAATGTATACAGTAACTATTTTCTCGAAACAAGTGAAGGGCTGTAGGCTGCCGATGGTAGATGTGTTTTTGTGTGAAGCTCAAGCTTCGGCAAGCTGCACAATACTGTGCCAACATCAAGAAAAGCTCCAGAAAATCTTAAAGTAATTGTAAGCAAACAAAAAAAAAAGAATGGACACATTTCACAGTTAATTATTTTATTTGTCATATAAGAAAATAAGACAAAGAAACATTTTTCCAATCCAAACATTTTCTCTCAATGGCACACAAGGTGAAATTCCAACAAGTTTGGCAAAAACAATAGAAACACATAACCAAATAATTGAAATAGAAGCAGAGTGCATTGTGATCATCATTACTTGTAATAACCTCTATATAAATGTCCATTCAAATATGTTGGGATGACGTCAATAACGAAGGTAAAACCTAAGTGCAAACATCATAAAAACTTGTGCAACTACGTTTTGTGTTTTAACATATTGGGAGCCTAGGCTTGAATTGCATAGCTTGAAAGTGTTAAAAACAAAATTGCTTTTCAATGAGCTACATGTTTTTTTATCATCTAATGCTTGCTACCTCAGGATCAAGACTGATTTTAAAACCAAGAATTGTTCATGAATGGAAATTGGTCATTTGCAGTTTAACACTGCTAAATGCAGGACAGTGCGCCTTTAACCAATGTCAAATGAGAACATCCTCCATAATGAGTCATCCGTTCTCAATTTCATATCTGGGTTTTGGCCCTTTTCTTACAGAAAACTGGAATGGGCAAAGTAAAGAGAAAGAGACAAGGAAAATAGTTGGCAATTACACAGAAAATGCTGATCAAACCTTAATCAAGTTAAGCCACATTTCTCTGTGAACAGACCCATTATTTTAGCATTAGCTTTATCCACAGTTAATCCTTAAGGCTTAGAATGGGTCTCCACATTGGTAGTGCTCCACTACTTTACAAACAAGTCTATATCTAAGATCAACTGAGCAGCAACAACGAACAAAATAAATTGAAATAAATCTTAAAGAGTTGCATTGCATTTACACAAATCGTGTCAATACATTTTGGCATTGAACTATTGGTGGATTCAAAGACAATATTTGTATTCTCAGATTTGTATGTTTTGTATTAAAGTACATTCTCCCAAAAAGTAACGAATGAAAGGAAGACTTCCACAAGTTAAATCTCTCTCTACCTCTCCATTTGTTAGCAAAATGATGAGAAAGCTAACAAGAGAAACAATATGGTACATAAGTATACTTAAAAAATACATTTGATTTCTTGAAGGACACCAGGAAGGAACGGCCAGTCATTTCGGAAAGTGTAACATCCAACAGTGCATGATAAGGTCAAAGCAGACTAAATACAAGACAGGGAACCACACGCTTCTCAGCACAGATAAAGATGCCAGTCCCCATTTTAGCTAGTAGAGAAACTGAACCACTAGCGCCCTCACTAGGCCTGTTGGGACATTGCTCGAACCTGCGAGCGATGCCCCAGGCCTCGCCCTTACCGACTCAAACTCCTCGACATAACGGATTCCGCTCGGATCCTGATTTCAGTGCCTAATTACAACAACACATACAGCAGAATTCCATGTTAGATAAAGACAGAAAGAAAACTAGAGCCAACAGTCAAATGACTTTCCCCTTGGCAAGTGAACTGATGTTTTCTCTCCCCTCCGTTACAACTCAATGAGTTTGACTGAAGTAGGGCAAAATATTAATAAAATGTGAGGGGCTTTAGATAAATGGGATGGTGGTCCTGATCGGATATTTCTTTGTCCTCCAGATAACAAAGTCCAATGGCTTTTCTTTCTCCATGGAGTCGGCTCAGTCACAGCACAAAGACACGACGACACACACACATACTGTAACACAATGCAGCATCAATATTCTCACTCTCTTGCACATTCTCGGCCTTCAATATACTCAGTCATACTTCAATCGTTTCCTCAGGGCCAATTACATTTTTGCATCAACAAACATAAATATGCTATGCCCTCACGTCATTGTGGTGTAATATTGTATTACCTGCTAAGGCAACCACCCAGAACAAAAGCCAGAGCACCACTCAACTAAATCAAATACTAAGGATCACAACAGGAGGAAACACAAGGTAAGGTACCGCTTTGCCTGCAAAGACTTACAATATAAGGTTAGAGGGGAGGAGACATATTTGGCAAAACCCACAGACGTTAGGTTCAATGAACCTACTGCTGCTAACCCTACTTCAATATTAAAAGGTTTAGCATTCCTTTTTTCTTTAGACCTTGGGAATGGGTTTCAGGCCATATTGACACAACCAGTTGGACAGGCTATCCATTACTTTTGACTCGCTGCTAGGAAAAGAAAAAAATGTAGGCAGGGAGGCCAAACTTAAAGTGTTAGGTGTTGACAAGGCCTTTCTCAAGGGCAGTCAAGAGGGATATTTAGTCTGCCCTCATCAACCTTGACTAAGGCAGGCTCAACTATTTAAGCAGGTGGGTGCACATTAAAAACGTTTTAAGGAACAACTACAGTAATAGAGTAAACAGAAGCACTGGAATGATTTAAATGGGGTGGAAAAAAAACAACGAAATGCTAAAGGACTGTCAAGCTGTGGCAGGGACAAGGTCACTAGACAAATGGTAAGGGCATCTGCCATCTTTCCTTCCGTCCACAACAGTGTCACCTATTGGTAAATGGGAGCTCGGGCCTAATTGCCAGAGGGTTGTGTGCTCAGGGATGGAGGAGAGGTCGGCTAGTCTAGAGCCCTTCCGCATCTATGACTTATAGGGGAAAGGGGGGGGGGTCTGATGGGGTGAATGGTTACTCCCTCTTATCAGCCGCTTTGGATTGCTCTCTCTGGATCATGCAGCGGCGAACGATGCTGTCAAAACTGCCCAGGTAGAATAAGGCAATGGTCCGGAACAGTCCCATGGTCACAATCTGCACAGGAAGAGCAAGGGGGGAGGGGGGGGGGGCATTTACACAATATCTGTTATGACAACCTTGGTTTCAATAACAAATTTAAATAAAATCTATCTTTGGGCACAAAGACTTTTGTAGCTGTAATTGTTGCATAACACATTTTATATGATCATGCGAAATCATTAAGAACACATTACCGAGCCCCTTTAAATTTTTATATTTTAAATATTAAACCTATGATTATAGATTATTGACAAAACAATTATTTTTAAATCAACTTAATGTATGTATTCACTGCTACTTACAGTAGCACAATACAATTTCGAAATATCCGCAGGGTCCAAACTCCACATTCATAACTGATAAGATAAAAACCTAGCATGCAGCAGAAATCAGCAAGTTTGTACCATACCAAATGACAACAACATTCCCATAGGCCAAAGTGATAAAGAGAGGAGCCAAGTTATACAGACTGTGGACGTGTCGGCTTGTCTCTGTGATAACTGTACCTGCTGGAGGCCCTCCGTGATGGAGGTGACCGGTGACATTCCACAGGTAAGTGCTGACAGCATATAGCCGTCAGGCCCCACAGAGCTGTTAAAGTTCCCTTGCTATAGGATAACAACGAGAAAGACAGGCGAGGAGGTCAGGGAGACCGAAAGTCATCTTATTCCTACCAGAAACGGGAATCATTTATTCTGTTTAGATGTTCAGACAGCGGAACGGTTGGGGGGGGGCTCGAGGGAGGAATGACTCCTTACCACAGCGTCCCTGACCACAACCTTGGCCACTTGATCTGGCTGACATACCCCAGCTGTCTCAGAGATCAACTGGGTCTCCAGTGGCTAAGCAAGAGAGACAATATAAACACATTAGGTTAACACTTATATAAATTGCAGTACATTACTCCTGAGGGTACTTACCTTTGTCTTATTCTCCTCCGCAAATCCCGGGGTGTCTGTGTCAGGTGGATAGGCCACTGTCACATAAATATTATATGGCTTCATCTGAGGAGGAAAAAGGAGAAGGCCATTTGATGCAGCTCTTTTGTCAAAAGAATGTACTCTTTTGTATAAACAATACAATGACCAGAAACAATGTTTCGCATCATATACTTCATTTTAAGGTGTGTTATTTAGTATATCGGGATGTGTTTCCTCAAACATATTTCTCCCGCTCAGCACATTTCTATTTATGAAGCCATTTAATAAACCCTTTTTTTTCTTCACGTCAGCAGTGTCTGTGTCTGAGAGCCCCTATCACTGACCTCCATCTGAAGGGACTCGGCCAGGCCGCGCAGGGCAAACTTGGAAGAGGAGTACGCCGTGTAGCCAAACAGGCCTATCTGACCTGCCTGGGAGGACACAAACATGATACGTCCCATCCGCCGCTCCTTCATGGTGGTGATGACAGCCCGCGTTGGGTACACACTGCCCAGGTAGTTCACCTCCATCAGCCTCTGTGGTGGGCGCACATATACATGCATTACTGATGGGTAACATATACCTTATTGCCAAATGTGGGCCCTTGACCCATACACTAACTGACAAACACACTGCCACACAATGTCCTATTTGAAACCTAAGCAACAACTTTTTAAAGAAACAGCTAGGACGCCTTCCTGTTTAGGGTGGGTGAAATCATTATCGTCCTTTGAATGTAACCCAATCTGATGCAGAACTAGACCTTCCGTTGCGGTCATTTTAAAGTGAAATTCAACCCCCGGCATTAGCTTCACATTGAAATGTAAACCTCCTCAAAGTAAGAAGGACATTTTTGCATCCCGTCTCAATGCTTGCTCAGAAAAAGTTGAACTCTGGCCGAGTGCCACCCTCGCCGGTTACATACGCGAAAGCGATCCACCTCCATCTCATCAAACTTTCCGGAAATGGATGTTCCAGCACAGTTCACCAGCATATCCACAGGCCCCAGCTTCTCTTGAGCCTAGAAGCAGAGGCAGAGGCCATTCCAATTACATTACTGCATAATTCAATAGATAGAGAACAGACCGAGGGTCTGCATATGTGGCTTTCCTATGTACAACAAATTGATATGATTACCTGTTTTATCACGCTCTCCACCTGGCCATAATCCTTGGACACATCCACAGATATGCAGAGAACCACCTAGGTGAAAGAACCAAAAATAATTTATCCTCAGCCCCTTGCAAAATAATGCTTAACCATGTGATTCAATTCAAATGTCAGCAAAACAAAAAGTATTAATGTCTGTGTTAAGAGGAATATTAGTATTAATGGGATAAATGATACATACCTGCTTGTCATTAATAGCAAATGTTTCCACTTCCTTCTTGGCTTGAACCAGTTTAGTCTGCATAAAACAAAACGGTAAGCCATATTTGAGCAACAGCACTTAATAGCGCTACTCTATTGTACACATCTAAATCTACAGAGCAGTCTGTTCTAGGTAACAAGTTCAATAGCATTACAAAGTACTGCTCAGCAATTACTAACGAAGTCTAACTGTCTTCCTTAGAGAGGAGGGATGTTGGACATTCAGGTCTGTTTTGCCTGCTTGGTGTCTCCTACCTCATCCCGTGCCACCAAGGTGATGAAAGCTCCTTGTTTATAGCACTCTATAGCAATGCTTTTTCCAATCCCACTGGACCCACCAGTGACCTGTAAATAAGGAGATGGTAAAAAAGGCATTGAGGCTATCTAGAAGAAAAAAAGTTGTAATATGCATTACGTTGTTTTTAGACACAATATATAGACTTTTTCTTTTTTAAACGTTAGTTCAATCATTAGTCAGTCCATCAATTATTTGTGGGCGTGTTACGTTTATTTAACAGGGTCGAAGTTGACAGACAGAAAGCATTATTTAGAAGTCTGCGATACGTAGCCCAGTGCATGCAAATCGTAATAATATGATTGTCCACCAATCTTTTACATGCAAAATAATCATACAGTAAAAGTAGATCGTAAGATTGAAATCACTTACCACGACGTGGGCCCCGTTCAGTTTCAACGGTTTGGGGCTAATAAGAGGGGATATCATGTATAATAGCAACACAAAGGCAACGATGAATGCCGCAACAACAAGAATCATGATGAAAGGCAGAAGAAGCCACCAGGAATTTATAAAAAGCCAATCGGTGATCGTTGAACTCAATTCTTCTTCAGAGGACATGGGTAAATCCTGACAGTCGTTAGCTTGGTCGCTAACTATAGCAAGCTAGCTTCTAGGGGTTGAGTTACTACGACAGGCTCTTGTGGAAGGGGCGGCGATTACTCTTCCAATGAAGGAGGAGTTCTACCTGTTATCGGCGGCAAGTTAGAAAGCACTGGACGTGAATTATTTTACTGGACCTTGACTCTGCGATCTTCAACTAGTACCGTCCAGCTGGAACAAAAACCAAAACAAATCGAAGTGTGCACTTCTAACGTTTGCCAGTGGCCCACTAGAGTTGTGTGTACTTGTAGTGCTTAATAGAAGCCAACCACTCGTATTCAAATTGGGCTCGAGATTCTGTGGACAACAATTCCCAAAAAGCAATGCTCCACTTCCTCATTTTTGGTCAACCCGATTTTGGTTGATGAGAGCGTTTGAAATGAAATACTCTCTGAACGTTGCATTGCATTTCTATAAATAAACTAAACAAACGATAATATTTCTAAGTATTACTTTATTTACATTGTATGGAAATGAAACAAAAATTTGGTTACAAGGACAACCTCTTTGCAAGGAAAAGGTATAGTCTAGCATCTCTACAGACTTCAAAATAAGGTGAAATAAATAGTCCATGAGAGATGTTCCCAATACTTAAAAATAAAGATTTCTATACTAACACCTGAAGTGCATAGGAGTAATAGTTGTGTACATTTACATAAAATGTGCAAGTATAATACATTTCCAAGCAATGTGGACAAACCACTCAGAGTATAACAGGTTATTTTCTAATTAAAAATACTCAACCCCCCCCCCCCCCCAAAAAAATAAAAGCTAGTCTTTTAACTTGAAGGCACATGGTGTGCATTGCCACTTACAGTGGCCACATAAGTGATGTATGTTTCAAAATGTGTTCAGATATCACTGAAGCATACACACTATAATTTCAACTGCACAAGTAGTGTCCAACTTATTTGACACCCTAACTCTGTTTATTGAACTCCAAAAGTGTGACTTTGTCTTAAATAAGGCATCAGCTCTTTTAGTTGGTGTAGAGGAAAGCAATATTTGTCATGATGTAGTGGGGTTCAGAGGGTCTATCTTAGAAGACTAGAAAGAAAACAACAATGAAAAGCCAGTCCTTTACAAATATCTTATGGCCCTTTGCCTTTGGTTGCAAATTCTGATTCATTTGAATCAGGAAGACAATGACCAAACAGCAGGAGAACGAGGGAGAAAAACTAACCCACAAATACAAGTGGCCCCAAGCAAGTCCATCCTGAGTATCGCTTAGTTTTTCCAACTCATGTAATGTGTCACCATGCGACTATAAAGGCTTATATTTCACCGACAGTAATATTCAAAATATTTTTTATCAAGTTTCATCCTGCTTAAACCTATACATGCCTGCCTAGACCCAAGTACTATTTGTTACAGTACTTTTTTTGTTTTCCGGTGATTTAAATTTTATATAAATGAGTGAGAGCTGGCCAGCTGTTACATGACCAATACATGTTAAAATATATCAACTGTAAAACGCTTTTCATTTCAATGACACAGAAATTAGATATATGGGCCCCACTCAGACCTTAGGGTGGGATGCACTTCAAATGATGGCAATTGGACAGGTAATTGGAAATCTATTTCAGACAACACGCAGATATGAATGTGACCTCTAGCTACATGGCTGTAAATGTAAAACAATGCAGCCTACGTTTCACACATTTATAAATCAAAAGCACAAATTCACATGAAGTTGAGTTATTCTTATCTTCCCTCAAAACCGCTTGACAAGTTCTGTTCAAAAGTTTCCTTTGAGCATGTCCAGTAACTATAATCTCTCCCTAATTTCCAAGTAACTGTCCATCCACCCATCATCAATTCAGCTGCAGACAACGTGCATCTAAAATACATCCATAATCCTCTTTGGAGAATGGATGAGATCAAAGAAAACCAAGTCTTCCATCACTTGACTGGCCAACAGACTGACTTTTGAGAACAGTCATGTGACCCCCACATGTGATAAGCCAATAGAGTCCAATGACTGGTGAAAAGTCAGGAGAGAGGGAGAGAAGAAGAACAACACTTTAAATTCATAATATCATCACTTTGGTAAGGCTCAGATGCTCCACTTAGCCCTCCTGTCCAAAGTCTTCTGTAAATTTTTTCAGTTTGTCCAAATCCTGTTCGTTGACTGTTGGCTTTGTGCTCGTCAGAGACCTTAGCATGTCAGACTGCAAAGAATATAAGAGTTGCTGTCAAAGGATACACAACTGTTTTACCCTTTACCAAAACATTACTAATACAAGTAATGGAAAACATTAACGAAACGTACCGCGGAAACAATAGGTTCCAGTAGTTTTTCTCCAGGAACATCCATCCAGGTCATTTCAAGAGCATGTGGATCGCCAGGTGAGCACGGAGTCAAGAGGTCATCCACCAGCATATTAGGGTTATCCCTGGATGGCCCTCGTACCTTATAACACAACATTTCTGTCATACATCAAATTACGACAAACAAACTGAATTGACTTTTTTTTCAGCTGAGTACCAATGCCGAAGATGCTCCCTTTGGACACATACCTTTTTGAAGTGCGTGGCTGACTGGACTTTTCTGACAGGCTGCATGAGGGCGTCTCTAACAATGACGCTAATATCTGCCCCCGAGTAACCGTTTGTCTTCTTGCCCAATGTGACAAAGTCAGACTCACTGATGCTATTGGGGGTGGAGCCCAAGTGAAGCTTGAACATGAAGGAGCGGGCGTGTTCTTCAGGTAGAGGGATGTAGATCCTCTTCTCAAATCTGCAACACATCCCAACCCACTGATAACTCTGCACAGCCATTTTGAAAGATATTTTACTTCCCTATTTTGGGCCCTACAGTGAGATTGATTAAGTCGATTGCCCACCGTCTTCTGATGGCAGAATCCAAAGTCCATGGGATGTTGGTGGCCCCTAGCACCAAGACTCCCTCATTGTCATTCCCCACCCCTAAAAATACACAAATTAAGTACAAATCAAGCCAAATTATATTTAGTAATGCATTTGTGGAAAATCAAAACACCATACAACGCAGATCTCTAAAACAACATATTTTTTATCAATGAAGCTTAAATGTCAGTATGTTTGACGCAACATCCTGAACACCTCAAAACCATTTTGGATTGATTCTGGCTATCTCACCCTGCATCTGAACCAGGAACTCTGTTTTGATACGACGGGCAGCCTCGCTCTCATTCTCGCTTCGAGATCCACACAGGGAATCTATCTCGTCTATGAAGATGATGGATGGCTTGTGCTCCCTGGCCAAGCTAAACAGATTTTTCACCAGCCTGGAAAGAGGAAAAAAAGGACATTGTAAATACTACAGCACAGCACACCTCTTTTCAGAGGACTTCCAACGTTCAATACCATGCCTTGTATACTTTGCAATAAAAAGAAACTCACTTCTCACTCTCTCCCAACCATTTGGACACAAGGTCAGAGGAAGAGATGGAGAAAAAGGTAGAGTTGTTGGCCTCTGTAGCCACAGCTTTAGCCAGGTAAGACTTTCCTGTACCAGGGGGCCCGAAGAGCAAGATTCCCCTCCAAGGAGTTCTCTTGCCTTTCAAACACAAAGAAATAAAAGTTAAGCTGGTAAAACTTGAAAACGTTTTCACTCATTAATGTTTAGTAAGTAAGAGTGCATCGTATTACTACCTGTGAAAAGGTGTGGGAATTTGATAGGCAGAATCACCGCTTCTTTCAGGGCTTCCTTGGCACCCTCCAACCCAGCAACATCATTCCACTTGATGTTTGGCTTTTCCATTACAATAGCACCTGGTGAAGCATAAAAGAGAAGTTGGTAAAAACATTAGAAAAGCCAACAGACCACAACAGTAATGATGTACCGAAACAGTGTCATATTCACAACATCACAAACCTGAGAGCTGATTCTGGAATTTCTTTTTTTCTGGGTCGTCACCGTCATTGTCACTTTCATTCCTATTTAAAAACATGTATGCATTAAAGCCAGCAAACACAATATTTAAAAGTTAGCTGGGCATGGGGTAGGAGGAGTTCTCTACCGATGTGAACATCCATCCAAATTGACTCGTTGACATTAAACCTTTTGTGTGGTCAATGTAAGTAAAGCTCCGGAGATTGACTCATCACATTCCACAAAAGTCAGAATGGCAGTGCACCTGAATCCATAGCCCCACCCACAAACGTACCCTTTTTCATCAGACTGTGACTCCTTGACAGGCTTGGCAGGAGGAGCCTTCTCCTTCTTCTTTAGGTACTCCTTCAGCTTCTCTGCCCTATCAAGGTACTCCGCACACTTTGCCCTGATGCTCTGCTTAGCTTTGTCTCCCTGGGCTTCATCTAGGAGGAATAACCAAGGCAGCATTAGATACTGTTGACAAAAGGCAGACTATGATAGTCCACTCATAAGGTTCCATTTGGTAAGGTATTGACTTGATCTGAAGAAACTAAAATATATAAAATACAAATTTAGCAAGAACTGGGTGTAAAACCTCTACTGAGATGTTGGCCTGTTTCAAAAGCACAAATTAGATTTTAAGAAGTTCATGGCTAACCACAGCGGTTAAGAGGAGCAAAACTGTTAGACCTTACATTTAACAACATGCAGAAAGTATTGAACAGCATGTTGGTACAGACGCAGGGCCTCTTCAAAGTTCTGGGCTTTGTCTTCCTGGGCAGCCTTGCTAGCTAGATCAATAGCTTTCTGTATGGCAGAAGGAATAAAAAACGTTTCTTACAATACATACGTTTATTACGTTCAATTAAAAGGTTGATTAAAACATGGGACTATTATAATATTTATTGTTTCAATATTGGCGAGAAAAATAGGAACTAGACTTCGACTGATCCCAAACGATTAGGGCTAGTATAATCCATTGTTGTAGTCAATGTGTTCAATTTAGAGCTTCACTTCCTTTTGACGAGATGATGGTTGCAAATGTTGGCAAACTAGCAGTTCTAGAATTCCTGAGAAATCCAACAACTGCAAGAGCATTTATTTGCAACAGTCAGTACCAACCCAAGCATCGTGCTAATTGCTAGATAGCTAGTGTGTAAACTAAATTACGTTAACAGTAGACGAAGAGGAAATTGTAAGATTTGGGATAGACGTATTCTAATATTTTTCGTGGTTTAAAAGGTTGTTATTTAGCCAGCTAACGCGTTTGCTTGAGTTAACGTTCGTTTTTTAGACATCTAATTTTAGCTAGCTAGCTTGCTACGTAAAATAGCAAGCTAACCTTAGCTAACTTTGCTAGTTAGCAAACAAAACTACTGTCAGTGACGAGTTACAGTAAAGTAACACGAAATATGCACAAAAAAATACATATACAACATATAAAAAGTTAGTTTGCTCCTTTTCGAGATCAAACCAGGTAACCTTGACTTGTCAGCTTGCTAAGTGGTGTCACCAACGTAGCTATCTAGCTAAGTAGCTTGCTAGTTCATCAACTTACCTGTAAATTATTGTTGGCAGCCATAAGGGCTGATTATGTCTTGAACGATCTGATCGTGTACAACGAAACGGTAGTTAAACAAATCCTAAAAGTAAATATCAAGAGCAAATCCGTTTAAAGTATTTAATTGACACAGAATTAAACTTTGGGTGGCTTGTTTTCTTTTTTTGGAAATCGTTAAATAACACAGGCGACTGCTGAAAAACTTCCGCATTGAGTATTCGAGTGGGTTGTCGTGTACGCATGAGCGTCATGTTGCGTCAATACAAAGGTTCAGGTGTAGAATATTTAGTGCGTTGGTTTATGATTTCTCCATCAGTCTGATTAACGTGAGATGTAATGTATGAACAGACATTTTTTTATTTTATAGCCAGACTTCGAGCATATGCCTCGATGATTAGTTGCTGGTTTGACCTGCAGCCTAATTTGAAGTCCAGGTCAGATCTACACAATTGTGGTAAATGCGGTTAATTATAATATGGAAGTTTTAACTTTAAATAAAATGTTTTAAAATGAATCTTAGTGACCTGTTTATTGATCATATACTCTTGAAGCTCTTCCACTCTGTCCAAGTATAGTTTACAGGTATCCCTGATCTTCTGGTTTTCCTCCTTGCCCTGTGGTTCACCTGATAGGAATAAAATAAGCCAAGCCATCTTTTGAAATGTGGACTAGTTAAGCCAAAATATAATTTAAAAAGTGTTTGCTAGGTAGAATGTACTGTATAGGTTTTGATTATTTGGGAAAGGTATTTTCAAGAGGCTTGTTGAAAACATTATGCCTCAACATTTCAAACTACCTGTTATCTTGGCCAAAATACATAAATTGTGTTGTATTGAATACAAAATAATATTTCCAGCATTCTAACATCTTGGAAAATGTAATAGAGACAAATGGGAAAATCAAAAAGATCATTTTGAAAGGCACGGCCAAATATACAGACCCTTTGCAAGCATCACTTGGAAAGTACAAGATGGCTGTACATATCTTGTTTTTGTCCTTTAATATAACATGTTATCCACATTGTCTGTAGCCACGGTAACATACGTTTTAAAATGTGCAGGAAGTACTTGACAGCGTGCTGGTACGAGCGAACAGCATCCTCATAGTTTCCCGCTTGGTCCTCCTGGGAGGCCTTCTGGGCTACTGCAATTGCTTTCTGCAAGCAGTGAGAAAGGGATGAGTATGGCAATGTTGTTTCACTGAATTCCCTTTTAATTGCAACTGACTACTTTTGTCAGTGGTTATGGCTGCACACATAGTCGTATACATAAATTAGATTACTAAATTCAATGGGAATTTTTAAACCATAGTAAATCAATCGTCTCACTTGACAAATGCATACATTCACAGTGTTATATGACGGCTGACTAATGTTAACAGATATTTTTTCTTAAATAGTTTAATTTTGGGAGAGACCACAGTATACTGCACAATTAAAAGAAATAGACCTTTATGGTATTCTGTTCTAGACTTTCAGAACAAAACTGGTCTAATTGCTCAGATAACCCAATTGAAAACATGGCTAGCTCAAACACACTGTCACTTGACTTGTTTTCTGACATCACTAGACTGCTAGCCTATATTCAACAAAATAAGCAGGCATTTTAAATAGTATTGAATAGGCTATTGAGCTTAAGTGCTCAGTCGTAGTAGTCTGTCAGTTGGTCTGTAGTCCTTCACAATACCTGTAGATTTGTTGGCTCCATATGAACTCATATAAAGCTCTCGAGTGTTTTGGTAAATCAGTTCAGCCTTTGCTTCTTACTTTGCCTGTTTCATCGAGCCATTTCCTTGTTGCTTATCGCTCTCTCTCTCTCACTCTCTCTCTCTCTCTCTTTCTCTCTCTCTCTCTCTCTCTCTCTCTCTCTTAGTAAGTGCACACATGGGTCCAGAGACTAGCCTAGTTAGAAGAATGATTGCAATGTCTCTAAACAAGACTCGCCTGCCTGTGAGTCACTCATGACGTCAGCTTGCTGTGTGCATGTAACCAAGAAAAGGAAATTAACAATCACTTTGTTACATGGTTGAGTAAGTCCTCAACTTGTAATAAGTATGCTGATTGATCGGCTAAACTATCCGAATAAGAAGAACGGGATCAAGTGGAAATATACTCAATATTTTTGACAGAGTAAAATAGTTTCAACGCAATATTGGAGCTTTTGGTACATAAAGTTGAATCAAATATTGAGACAATGAGAATAGGAGGAGGGACTATTTTTCGAAAGCTTTGTCGAATTTGCAGCTTGTGATTTTGTGTTTCTCCACTAAGTGTCGCCCCAGGACCAGTGGACAGGTGTAGGACATTGGAATGAGTACTTTTGTACTTTTTTGTGAGGATGACTGACACTATTGAGTTCATCTTTGTAAATATAGGGCCTGGTTGAGATTGGAGGACCAATTACTTCTTACCTTCCACTAGTTCATTTTTGATATAGATGTTTAATCGCAATGCTCTAGAACAGATTAGTGGGATACAATTATGTACATGGTATATCACGATTGTCTGGTCATTGATACTCTTTTAATTTGCACTATGATGCCATCCAGTCTGATACCAGGGCTCTTGCAGTTTAAAAGCAGATATGCATGAGGGGAGTGTAGTGGAATCAGGACAGGGTGTAATAGGGTGAGGAAGTGTCCAAAAAAAAGCTTTTGGTGTGCTTAAAGGAGTATGATGTGGATGAGATGTTAAAGATATGCTAGCTACAATTCACTTTTAACTGGGTCAAACACACTTTGCTTAATGTTTGAATTATGTAATCCACAATTGATTAAAAATGTTTGCTTTGGCGCTGAATTTAGACTACAATTAAACAAGTAACATATTTAACAAAACTGTTAAAGAATGTGAAAATTACGCCTAATAGGACACAATTTGCTATATGTTTAACGTCCAAGTTGCTGTCAAAACAAATAAAATCTAGCTTTAATGTGCGTTTTCTGACAAGTATGATCAAGTTCAAGGACATTTGTCGTCATATCGTCGCATATGTTCTATATCTAAGAAGTGCTCTGGCGCACAATCGTAAGTTTTAAATGCTGAAAGAGACCTTTGGCCCGAGATAACTCCTCTGTGTCGCGCTCCTAGCGCTGACAGTCCCTGACACCTGATACCCCCTGTGTGGCGCACAGTTTGGCTAAAGAGAAACGGGATCTGCGATTATTCACAGGGAAGCATGCCATCGAGATAGAGCACACATGCAACAGCAATAGATCAAATGAAAAGTTTACATCAGCAGACTTGAGGGGTACGCTCGAGTCGTCCCATTACCGGGATCAAAAGGAGAGTTTTATGCGGGCTGCGCGTATTATTTTATGGAGATCTAGATAACATGAGCTACAAGCTACGAATCGCTCCAAGCATCAAGGATTCCTGATGTGGAACATGGCGAGTGGGATGAGGGGAGCTCGTTCCATCGCTTTATTATGGACTTTCACTGTAGTATTTTCCCAAGACTTAGAAACGCAAGTCTCTTTTAACGAGGTAACGGGGTTTAGTTTGAGTCCCCCCTTCTTTAACCTTGCAGAGGGGTCACGGATTTCGGCCACCGCAACTTGCGGTCAAGATGAAACTGGAAGACCGAGATCGGATTTGTACTGTAAACTTGTTGGAGGACCGACAACGGGACTTCAATCAATCCAGGTAATATTCAGTTTAGTTTGGAATGGAACTATTAACTTCACTCGGAGTTGTTCCATTCGCGCGTAAAAGGTAAACTCTTGTGCATCTTGCATTGCAGTGTTTCATCTTGCACAGAATATCCAACAAATTGCAATTTTATAAAGAGTTGTTAAAAAATTGTACAATTCAATTATTTTTTCAAATTGATCTCTTTGCCCCCTTTCTTTTGCTCCTGAGCTCCAACATATGTTAGTATAACACCCTGAGAAACATGGGCAACTGTGCCTGCCATGATCGAATTGTTCATCTGCCAAAAATAGTTTACACCATTGCGAACGACTACCGAGTTTTCCAAAGGAAAATCTCTTTCAACAGTAGGCTTGCCCCCTTGAGAGGGTTGTTGTCCAAGAAAGGCCTCTATTCACACAGAGGGGGTTTCTTCATATCCATTTACAGTATACTGCCAAATTAAAACATTTCTATGTACAGGGCTACTTTGCTTTCATTCTTCAGTTGTCAATGGTATCTTTTAATTCCTATGTGATTTATTGATTGACTGATTTTCGTTCTATTGTGTTAACCTATAGTGTTCTGCAATGAAAATTAAGATGTGTTCTTGTTTAACTGATTACGCCCCTTGGCTAAGATTGCGCCTTTCCTCCTTTAGGGTCAGTTCTGTGACCACTGCAATGCCAACGTGCCAGACAAGGCCCACCCAGCGACCAATGCCATCGATGGCACAGAGCGATGGTGGCAGAGCCCTCCGCTCTCCCGAGGAGTGGGTTACAACGAGGTGAATGTCACCTTGGACCTGGGACAGGTGAGACCAGCCCCCTCAAAGGGACCAGACGGCTTCACGCCGAGAGAAGAACAGTTTAACCTGCCAGGGAGGTCCTGTACCTGGTGCCTGCTGTGCCCGTCTGAGGGATACCTGCCTTTTGGTGACGTTATGGGCTATAATGCGGGGAGATTACAGAGGGTGGTCCTGTAATCATTTTATCAGCGGGAGGTGGTGGCTTGTTCACAGTGTTGCAGACATAGTTAATACAAATATATGCAGTACTGTGCAAAAGTTTTAGGCAGGTGTGAAGTCTTTAAAGTAAAAAAAAAAACACATAAAAATATGAATGTTAATTGTTGATGTTTTTGTCAATTCATAAAATACAAAGTGAGGGAAAAGCAAATCTGTATCAAATCAATATTTGGTGTGACCTTCACAACAGCATCCACTGCCTAAAACTTATGCTCAGTACTGTATAGTATACAGTATATACTGTAAATACATATATATACATATATATAGATATAAATATATATATTCTTACATTACACTTCTTATATATATTTATTACATCCCATTACAAAAACAATAATTTGATGCTCTTGTTCTCTCTACCCCAAAAAGAAGAGAGGGATTAA
>JAVQIZ010009418.1:0-21051 GCA_036023535.2 Galaxias brevipinnis | reverse complement strand
TCTGTAACACTAATATGTCGGTTTTTGGAAATTCCGTCCCAAACACACAACCAAACATAAACAAACACCCAAACACCCACACCCACCCTAAGCCGGTCCCCCCCCCCCCCCCCCTTGTCCCTCAGTGTTTAAGAACGTCTTTAACATAACAGAGCCTAGCAATCATGAGTGTCTGTGCCCCAGCCCCAACCCCAACCAGAGCCCCTCCTCTTCCTCTTCCATCTGCCTGCCAACAGTCAGTGATCACTGTCTTTTCTGAGTTGCCTGTGGATGCTTGGGGCCACAGATCGGCCCAGAGATAAACTTAGCTGCCAGCCAGCCAGCCAGCCGGCCAGCCAGCCAGCCAGCCAGCCAGCCAGCCAGCCAGCCAGCCAGCCAGCCAGCCAGCGGGCCCCAGGCTGTCTTCCTGGCCAAGCTGAAGGGAGCTGGAGCAGCTCTGCTCCCTGCATCGTGTCAGTCGTTGTAACGCGTTACGTAAAGTCACACGAGAGTGAAACAGCTGGATAGGTCAACTGTCAGTTCAACTCACACCCATGAGGCCTGTAAAAGTCTGTGTTAGTTTTTTCATTTTATCTACACAATTAAAACGTTGAAACATTTATTTTTTGCAAAGATGGTACAGGATCAGTTGGAGAATCGCACTAAAGGCACTTACAGTAATATCTGCAGTGTGAACCAGTGGGATCAACGAGCGCCTTCCTCTTTCCAACCCCCCTCCCTCCCCCGTCCCAACACCCACGCCGCCCTCACCTGACCCGCCTCCTTCATGTCCATTGTTAACCCACACATCATCTCCCCGTTGAATCGGCCCACCCAGTGACCTCCTTGTGACATAGCCCTGGGGTTGGGGGGGGGGTTGCACTTACATAAGTGGTGCTATTTGAACGCAGCACAAAGCACTCTTCAGTTTAAGTGTTTAGTCGTATATATCCTATCACGTTTTTATTTACGTGCTTCCTCTCCAAATGCAACTGCATGCAATAGTAAGTAGCCCCCTCAATGCTCCATATCGCTCTTGTATTTCTTTCGTTCTCATCTCATTTTCCGTCACTCTTTCCCTATCCATCTTTGTTATTTTACTTTATTCTCTCTGCAGTTTTTTTTCTCTCTGTGTCTTTGAGCCAGAAGCAGCCTTCTTGTTACCATAGCAATGGTACTGGCCATCCTACGCTTTCCGTCACATGTAGCCATAGATGGCCTGATTTGTACAGCGATGACAAGGGTGAACAGCCGTACAATTTATTTCATAAAAAAAAAAAGAAGAAAAACACAAATTAGCGGTTGCAAATCCAGATTGTGTGTTAGCATTAAGTAAGTCATAATAAAAAATATGATTTTCAAGGTAGTCAACATGAAATCTCTAACTATACAATGAGACTGATCAAACGCAGACAGACTTGGTAGTGTTTGCCAGAGATGTAACCAGTGTGCAAAGAAACCCTCAAGGCTTCCGACGGTTACATAAGCATTCATAGGATAAAGGAATGAGGAAGGAACCCAGGAGGAAGAAACTACTTCATGGACACAACGCAGTAAGAGGAAGCGCTTAAAAATATTTTTATGACCTGGAAATGGAAGAAAATTATGTGCCAGGATGTTCTGAGGTTAGGAGCTATTATCTTAGCCTTTTGGTTTGCTGAAATACATTTCTACTCCAGTATATAAGAACCAGACAAGAGAGCTGAGACACACAAGCACATTTTACAATGTACGTGAACATTTGCCATATGAATGTGTCCAAAGAGGGACAAATGGAAAACTATAAGGGTCATTTACTCTTTTATCTTCATGATGATAAAGGGCTTTCTTTCATGGAAGAAATAAACTGTTGACAGATTGTTTTTCTCCTGATGAGGTAATCTGGCTAAAAGGCCGGAGTGTGAGGTTCAGACTGTGGGAGGGTTTCAATCTGAGTCCAGTCCTGAGGCTATGTTCTGCTCTGATGACCATGAGCTCCTCTACCCCTCTTCCTCCTCCTCTCCTCCTCTCCTCTCCTCAAGGTTGGACTTCAAGGTGAACTCATAATCAGGGTATTTTCTAGGAGAGGAATCACTGCAATGACTCACTTTTGTCCTCTGCCTTTCATTCCTTGTATCAGGTCCACTTAATATGGTTATTTTACCATCAGAATGCGGTTACGTGATCACGCCAAACTGAGCCTTTTTCTGCCATCTGATACAGGGCAGCATCCTGTCATACATATGTTGTCATTTGTATGAGCCTGTTGGTTTTTCTCGTCAGTGTTCTGTGCGATACATGTGTCTGTTTCAGGAAGCGGGGCAGCGGTCGGGCTGTTGCCATGGAGACCAAGGACGGTTTCAAACAGGCTGACGTGCCGACTGGCATCCCTGAGTGTGCTGACTGGCAGCCCTACATTGGGCTCTGAGGTCATGTGTTCCATAAAGAGAGCGCAAGAGAGAGAGAGAGAGGGAGAGAGAGAGAGAGAGAAGGAGAGAGAGATAAAGGGAGAGAAATAAAGGGAAAGAAAGAGACAGGCAGACAGTGGGAGAGGAAGGCGGGAGACTGTGTCACTGCTTACTGTTTACTGTTCGACCAACGCCCAGGTCTCAGTTATCCATCCACCCACATCCGACCACACACACTAAAACACGCACGGTTGAAAGAAGAAGTAGGAGGCGTTGTGGTTTTACATTTGTACTGAAAGGAGTCTTGTGACTAAGAATGGCGTTGTTCTGTTCTAAGAGAGCTTGGTCTTTGCCCAGGGGTGAACTCTGCTGACAACAAACAAGAAGGACATTTTCAGGCTAGTAACGGACCTCTATGGACGGAGGGAAAGCAACTATTCAGACAGATTACTCAGGCAAAATCTAAACAAAGAATTAAACCAAACACAGTTAATAAGGATGAAGATGAATTATCATTATGATTTTGATTTCATTACAGCTGACCCTATCACACCAGGCATCTACTTTGCATAATCTTTGTCATGATAATGCTGCCTTTACAAAACGAAGACCCCCCCACACCCTCTTTTTCATACAACACAGCTTTCAGGCTGTGCATGAGATGGTCCGTTTCCATGGTCTGATCTGTAGAATATGAGAGTCGACCAGAGAGCTCAGCCGATACTGTGAATGCATTTCAAACAGCTAACACATACTTCAATGGTTTCCATAGCAACCTGCGGCACGCCGCTGTTAAAAGTGGGCCGAGAAATACAGGGGAGGGGAATGAGAGTGGAACATCTGTGGATATGTGTGTGTTCTTTTCTTTCTCTTTGTGTGAGTGTGTGAACGTGCATGGTTTACTGTAACGATCTGTGTCCCCATATGGATACTGTGTGTATGTGTGAGTGTGTGTGTGTGTGTGTGTGTGTGTGTGTGTGTGTGTGTGTGTGTGTTTGTTTGTGTGTGTGAGGTTGTGTGCACAGATATGTGTGTGTATTTCAATACTAATAAAAGCAACCCTGGCAAAGGTGTTCAGTAAGTAAGTAAAACAACATGGAAGAAATGATGTTGTTGCTTGACATCCTGTCCTCATATCCTGTTTCCTGTTTCCTCCCCTCTTCTCTCGGCCTTCCTGTGGTTCTGTCCGTTTGCAGCTGGTCTGTCCGTCCATCTGTCTCAACCTGACTGTAATCTCTGCCTTTGATTAATGCTCTCTTGCTGTCATTAATATTTACTATGGGTCCATCTGTCCCACTATGTTCTGTCTGCTTGATGATGAGTAGTACCCTGTCCCGCAGAGCTTGAATTGGCTCCCTCCTGTGTCACCGATCCACCTATATCCAAAGAAGAGAACAGAAAAGGGTGTTTCCAAGTCAATCAAAACAAAACATTAAATGTTAAAAAAAATAAATGTAAAAAAAAATGTAATAATAAATTTAAATGTAAAAGTTCCATTTCGAATGTTTGATGCCGTTGCATCATGCAAGAGTTTGCACTCGACATACAGAACATGGATGAATCAGAGGAGAGCTCTGGGTGTTGTCTCAGCTAATCACCATGCTAGCTCTGCCTCCTGTTTATGGTAGTAAGTGTGATCATAAATCCTGCTCTTTGCTTCGGCGGGGCCCAGGGAGACATGAACAGGTCGATACGCCGCTCCACAAAGATGAAAGAGAGACAGAGAGAGATAGAGAGAGACAGAGAGCAAGAAAGAGAGCGAGAAAGAGAGCGTGAGAGAGAGAGAGAGTTGTGTGTGAGGGGGGGGGGGGCAAATAAAGCACAGAGCTGCCCATACCAAACCATCACAAGGCGTCAGCAGCGCATTAGCATCCAGCGGAAGATAAAAACGCAACAGGGGCAATGAAAAGGCTAAAACATTAATGAGTCAGGGTGTGAGTGGTGAATGTGCATCAGGTGTGAGTGTGTGTGTGTGTGTGTGTGTGTGTGTGTGTGTGTGTGAGGGAGGGACAAAAAGAGTGTGTGCTTGTGTGTTAATTTGGATCTGAAACTAAGGCGTTGTCCCTCTAATCTGTGAGATAAAATAAAATGAATAAGGGGGGCCTGCCCGCCTAAAAAGAGATCTCTAATCAAGCACTGAAGAGTCTTTCATGAGGAGAAGAGCGTCCGTTACGGACTGTTACTGATTTCCATAGACAAGAGGTTCAACAGGAAGACATTTGCATGAAAATACTGGGGTCAGACCGTGGCCAGTGCACATAACGCTTTCCTTACTGTGTTTACGCATCGTGCCAGTGTATGTGAGTGTACGTTTGTGTAAGTGTGTGTTTGTGTGTATACCTGTGTGCGCATGCATGTGATGAATTATCTGCATGCAGTATACGTTACTTCATATCTCTTTAAACCAAACAGGATTGTTCAAACATAGAACAAAACAAATTGTAATGGTCGAGGAGAAATCTTCTATAACAATTGCAGGATTAAAAGGGTGGTTAATAAATGTATCAGTCGATCAGAGGAAATGCCAGTTGTCAAGGTCAAAATGATCTCTTACTGCCTTCTTCTGGTCTTTAGGTTAATATTTCCTTGTGCTTCAGTTTGGTTTGTGGAGATTTGTCAGCAGTTAAGTGCTTCCCCCTATGGGACATTTATTGTGATACAGAGAAAAACGCCACACCCGGGCTGGTACTCATCAAACTTCTAAGAATATGAGCACAGATTCACAGTCAGTTTTTTCCTACAGGTTAATCTCAAGTCAATTAGTCATGGGCAGCTAGTACTTCAGGAACAAGTGAAGTCCAAGAAGTTTGCGGGACATCTCAGCACTGACAGACTAGCTTCCTCATTCCAAAGCAAGAGCGTGACCGATAGTACTGTAGGACATAAAGGAATCTGTCATGGGATTATGCCACTGGTCGAGATGGCAGTTGGTTATAGTGATTGTGCAGTGATTCCTCTGAACTCCACCCTGGGTTGGGCAGAACATCGAGATTGAGCTAAGGGTGGTTTGACAGGTGAAGCTCAGCTAACAATTGTCCAAGTCAAGGTGTTGTTAAAGCTGTGGGAAGACACTCCTTCTCACTGAGTCTTCTGGTAAATAGACAACTATAATATATGATAGTTGAAAATAATAAATAAGAGTGAAACCATGGCCGCAAAGATCTGTTACGTAGTGTCTGAATAATTACGTTTATTTAATCATGGATCAAGAAAGAATTAATAAAAAAAGTAATCCGAGCAAAATGACAAAAGCTAAATGACAAAGAAACAATAAGTTCATATATATAAAAAAAACTAGTTGAATCCCACGTTATCTACCAGACATCTGCATTGTGTCATTCACTGTTGTTTTGAAGGCGGTGTTCAATGCTGGTGTTCAGCTTGGAGCATCCAGCCCATCATTACAGTCAGGGAGAATGGGGGAGAATGTCTTGGCTCGTGTTCAAGTGAAACTCCTCTGTTTCACTCACTCTCTGTCTGTCTGAGCCAAGGAGCATTTTGATTGGTTGTCTCTACATTACCTCCAATCCTTTTTTTTAATGTTCAAATTAGCCAGGAGTGGCAGGCGAATTAGATGTTAATTCCCTGACAAAGGGTGAAATAGTGGATTGTTAGGGTGAGGATGACTGTTGGGATCTTTAAGAGACAAGGAAAGAAAGAAGACACTTGGGTACACAGAGAGGTCAAGTAGGTTGTCTGTTCCAATGTCCGAACACAATCGGTGGCTCAATGGCATTGTGCTGCACTCTACACTCACGTCTCGGAGCTCAACATTTTAGAAATAGCCTTGAATCTATCACACAAGAGTTCTCTGTTTTTCATTAGCTCTTCCTGGAATGAAATAAACCCTGTTATGACGAGGAAATAGATCGCT
Source organism: Galaxias brevipinnis (assembly GCA_036023535.2). NCBI lineage: Eukaryota > Metazoa > Chordata > Actinopteri > Galaxiiformes > Galaxiidae > Galaxias > Galaxias brevipinnis. The sequence goes on along the minus strand of JAVQIZ010009418.1, from coordinate 14,811 downwards.
CACAGGTTTCTCAAGAATCGTGGGAAGGACATTTTGAGACACATGTAAAGACAGCAGGCATGTACTGTTGACTGTCTTATGTAAATAGTGTAATCCTCAAAGGAGTAACAAAAACTATGTCTTTTGAGAAATCCTTGACACCTTGAGTGGCCTCAGTCCTGAAAAGGGGTTGAAGGCCCTGGTCCAGTAAAAACACCTTTAAGAGACTGTGATTTAGCACAGCACTCTTTTGACAGTTTCTTTGTGTAAAGATCTGCACACCCACAGACATGGGTGACAATAATGTGAGAGAAAAGAGGACAAATGACTTTCGGAGAGCCGTTGGACTTCTTTACCTCTCCATATGAAGATGACAGTAATCTTCAAGCAGCTACAATTGGCTGAAGTGCAACAGAAACTCCGGCTTGTTCCTACCTGTCCGGAAGACCTACTGGCAGCATTACTGTAGAGAAGTGTGCACAAGTCTCTTTGCTCTGGTTTGGTTGATTCACATCTGCTTAGCTGTGATAAATTGAATTTTGTCTTTATCCAAATTACAAAGTAATGAAATGTATTTTCAATAGAGAATGTTTGCATTAAGTTTGAATTTTGATTGATTTCGATTAAGATTGTGTCCCGTGGGTCTTCTCCTTCTACTGACATTGAATTTGAAAGCGAGTTTACCAGGGGTTCTTTTCTGCACGTTTTTCTGACAGTGTTGCACAACACCCCCACCAACAGGTTGAATTAGGAACTCCAGGTTCTAAATAAAAATGATGAAAAATCTGTTAGCATGGTACATGAGTTTCTTTCTTAGCGTGTACTTGTTTTATTTGCATGTACATCATGTCTCAAAGATACTCTACAAAAAAGATTCAGAAAGGACTCCTCTGCGTTAAGGGTGTATGTATGAGTGTGTGTGTGTGTGTGTGTGTGTGTGTGTGTGTGCACACGTATGTGTGTGTGTGTGTGTGTATGTGTACAACAGTTCATCAATCTCTGCAACACAAAACTTGATGGAGCAGTTGAAGAGGCTGGGTGACAACAGGGTGAGCTTGTTTAGTGAACTCCCACGCTACCTTCCACAATAGTGTCTTCAGTCAAGCCGTCTTACCGCTCCCATCCAACTCTGAACTCAATCAAATACACTTTTCAGGTTACCCCGGAATTCTGCCTTGGCTTCCTTTTTCCTTCCTTGTTAACTATGCTAGGGCTGCGTATCTTTCAGTCAGGTTCTCTTTTATCTACCAAAACATTATATGCACAACAGTTATTAGTTATATGAGTTGCTGCATTTAAATTTGTAAAAGTTTTAATAGCTTTTTAGTAGGGTTAAAATCCCTCTAAATAACCACATTTGTTCAAAGAAACCAGTTAGGTCTGTCTTTCTGCAGGTCCAAGTACATACATAGTTAAGAGCAGGCCTAAGACAAGAATTACTCATCAAGAAAACCTGGAGACTCTGGAGCACTACCTGCCACAAACCCCCAGCTACTTTGGAAACCCGGACTGCAGTTGTCATAAATGTTCGTCACTTTCAGACACACCCTTCAAACCCAAGACCACTTCAGAGGGTGTTATCGCCTGTATCGCTCAACTTTATTGTAAATACATAGCCCTAGATGTCTAATTTAGAAAGGCCAAGTTATTGTACACTGTGTGTCTGTGTGATTGCACTGGAATGCAGTGCGTTCTGTTTGCCGGCATTCCAAGAGAAGCATCATTCTACTGACAATTGGCTATCTTGGACATGTTTTTTCTTTTTCTAATTTAATTATCATACAATTTTGTTTATTGAATTAAAAGGAGAAAGTGCTGCAAACAAATAACGTTTTCTTGTACATATATGGCATTTATGCATGAGTAACAAATATGTATCCAACTGTTTTTTCAATTTACATTAACGATACTTTCATTTGATTTTGCTCTCTCTGCCTCATATTTGAAAATGTGCATTTCCAGAGCAGATTTAAATTTGGATTTTAAAACAAGCAAGCATTGGTTCGGCAATATAATTCATTTCAACCACGCACACAAACTCGACGAACACGGCCAATGCACACACACAAACTCAAGACGAACACAGCCAATGCACACACACTCACGTGCGCCGACTCAGCACACAGGACAGGCGTCTCCTAATGGCCTGTGTCGTACTGGACTTTGGTGGCGACTTTAGTGAACACACTCTTGGGAACACAACTCTGGGAGTGGGACTTAGGACGAGCTGTCGGTTGCAGCGGCCCATTCGCCCATGGAAATGTCCAGGCCTGTAGCTACAGCCACTTAGGTTACACGACTGCTGTCATCTGTCTCATCTTCTGATCGCTGCATTTGTTAACAGATTGGCTGGCTTTCCTCATCTCTCAAAGGTCACCAAGGCATATTTAATCATCATTAGATAAAGGAGCGCACAAATCTTGTCCAAAAGGCAATTGCGTACCTGTATGTAATCCACAATAATTTACAGTACCAGTCAAAAGTTTGGACACACTTTCCGATTTACTTGAACAGGATAGTGTGTCAAAACTTTTGACTGGTCCTTTAAGTCTACTGTAAAGGGTGTAGAACTTTAAAGCATTCACATATTAGTCATGGAATAGTCAGACTTCATAATTTAATTTGGACAAAGATTTGAATGACGATCATTGTTCCTCTTTGCTCAGGCACCACCCAACTTCAAACTATCTAATTTGCAGTTCATAACGGTCCTAGTAGTCGGTTGGATGCTTTGCAAGCCACCTTGAACACACAAATAAAGCCAGAGGGGCAACAACTACTTGTCGGAAGCAATAACGATAACCCACACCCACTTAGAAACGGGTCCGGTGTGTGTGTGTGTGTGTGTGTGTGTGTGTGTGTGTGTGTGTGTTTTAGAAGGGGGCGAACAAAGTGGTAAACGGGTCTGCTTTGCCTGGCAGTCTCAGCCTGTTTATACTGTAAGCACAGAGAGTGGGGTGATAACATCTACACAAAGTCTCAGCAAAACACTTGGTGATCAGAGCTCTCTGGTCCTCATGTTGTTAACCTGCTATTGAAAATGGTGACTATTTGATTTCTATAATATACATTTTAGCCAGCGGGGATTTCTGTGTTAAACACGATCAACTAACTGCATCAAGATCACCAAAATAATTTATTTTGGTTTTTGTATTTTTTATGTGTATTTGTGTAACTGTGTGAACCTTCTTGGTCAAGTAGAAACATTGCTGCTTTGTAAAACTGCACAAGGAGAGGGCTTATTTCCACCAATACCCTGCAATGTGTATCAGACAACAACAGCCTGGTCGCATAGCTGGGACCCAATGACATAGGCCAAGATGATTCAGTCAGAAACGCGATTCTATTCAGACAAGTGCTCACAAGCCTTGAAAAGTGTCATGGATTTGCATGTCATTTCCATGGTATCCTGGTTCGTCTGAGAGTGCCTGAGGTCAGACAGGAGACGGCATTGGTCCAACTGTCAGGGTTTTTGGGATGAGGCAATGTGAGGCTATGCAGAATGGGAGCAAAGTAAATGGATCTGGACAGATGAGCCGTCCCACAAAACAAATAGTCTCAACAGACATTAAACATACATCCTAGAACAGTTGTTGCATTTGGTAAAATACAGTAACAATGATAAAAAAAGAATGGCCGTCTTTTTGTCAAAAGTAACCGAATGACATTTGTCTTAAATGTATCAATCAATCTCAGGATCTAATAAAAACAAAAAATGTAAGCTTTCCTAAAATGCTTTTAGTTGTTTTTCAAAGCTACAGTATTTTTGTTTTCACCTATGAAATGTATTACAGCGTTCTTACATTTTTTGTGTGTTTGTGTGTGACTGTGTTTTTTCCCTCCTCCAAATAAGATGACGTCATCTCTTTGCTTTTGGCCAATTGAGTTCTAAGACCTATGGAGTTTGGTTGCTCACATCTTTTGCTTCAAGTACAATTTACCTTTTTTGTGGTATTCATAACCTTCTCTTACCTTCAGTTACATTCTATTTCACAGAATATCTTACGTAACGTCCAAAGAACGGTTCTAGATACAATGAATCGCACACAGTGGTTGATTCTGATTAATTGTCCCTGTGTTTTTTTTCCATGGTTCCCTCATGCTTATTCTCTCAATTGTCTGTTGAGTCAGCACCCGCTTTTATCAGCGAGCCATACCAACCATCATCATCCCAGCTCATCCCTGTGCCTGTATCCCTACACTTCCTGGTATTATCCTGTGTCTTCAGTGCAAACAAACAGAAAGAAGCTCCAGAGGAGCAGCAGGTGTACTGATATTGGGAGAACACACAGTGAACCAGGACACCAGTGACTGTGTGTTTTATAAGAGAGGGGCGTTTGTTTGCCAGCTCATAGCCTTTGTTGATGCTGTGTTGGGATAAACTTTGAATATTGCTGATAGCATCTTTAAACCCCTCTTCTGGCTAAGGAAAGCGGCTGTTTATTTTCCCTCCTGGTGTTTCTTTTTTTCTTCTGATCTGCCTGAAGCTGGTTGTCTAGTGTTGGGCTATTATAAAACAAAATCCAAAGACTCTTATGGGATTATATGAAGAGAGAGAGATATGGAGAGATATAGAATGGGGTGTGTGTACTACATGGGAGTCAAAGGCATAAAGACAATACAAAAACCTACTTATGTAAACTAGTAAATATAATTATAGTTATACAAATAATTTCAAATAGGACATGAAAACACCCAAAGCAAAATGGTCAGTGTTATATTAACACCCCCCAGTGTCTATATGTATTCACACTGTTAAGTGTTATTATAACACTGACCATTTTGCTGTGTAGGACTTACATTCTGTTTATGACTTTTACGAATAGGTCTCGCTTATGTGCCATCTACTTTGTTACAGTTAGAGAAAACCCTATGCTAGGTTACATGCCAACAGCAGTGCATTTGCCATATAGGATTCTTCAGTTCTCATTTGCATGCTATTTGCATGCAGTTGTCTCATTTGGCTGAGATTCATAATAGAAGTGGATGGGCATGCTCTCATATTAACCCACTGAATTAGTATATTGTGACACTTGTCGCTGTCTAGACGCATATCCTTAATTCAAAGTGTATGTGAATCAGGCAAGTTGAATATAGTGTCATCACATGGGTTGGGTTTTGTGTGTGCGGTCCAGAGAGGTGTTGCTTTGTTTATTTTCATAATCAGCCAGCCAGAGCATTAATGTGTAGCGTAAACATGTATGTATATAGAGAAGCTTTGAAGTAGTGCTAGCTGACCTTATATCAAATCCGCACACAATTTGAACCAGCCATGTATGCCACAACACAAATTTAAATCCTAAACATGTTATGTTTAAAGTAGAATTGGTCTCAAGAGAAGCCTGCAAAGCCATATTTTATGTTCCATAGTACCTACTACTATATAACGCAATGAGGAATAAAAATAGGATAAAAAAATCCCCATCTTCACTTGCTTTACCATCCACTGTCCTGTCAGTAAAGGCTTCACCACCGAACTGTGTCATACAGGCCAAATCTGCTATGCTCCCCAACCGAGCCCACAGGTGCACCAATCAAAAGTACAAAAAAATGTTATTGACTATTAGGCCCCGCCCCAAACAGCGTTGTAATCCAATCCGTTGCCCTGTCACAGGTAAAACCTGCCTCAAATTCTCTGTATATTCCAAAAAGCGAGAAAAGCCGACAAAACCCGTTCGTTCACCGACACCTTTTGCTGTGGCCCTCATCCTACGTTGTAATTGAGTTTTTTAGGTAAAGAAGACGGGTCGGATTTACAGTACCAACTAGAAAGTCCAGTTCGACCAACCGAGATGTCACAGGAGCATGACAAGTAAGTGTTTGCAGTCACCACCAGCAGAATCAACCTATTCAAAGAATAACTTAGACTGAATAGTTCCATTTCAAATTTTTGACAATTTATTGACTTTGCCTTGCATAAGTGGATTTAAGACGACATCCCAAGACTGTGGGAATCTTGACTTTCTGCTTGCTTGCCATATGATGATTCTTCTATCTTATCATAACCTACACAGTTCTCAGGAGCCGTGGGAGAGCGGTTTAGGCTGCTGCTTAGCGCTGTTTCACCTGTCATGTTCCAGCCTGTCTTCATACAGGTGTATCTCCCCACCTGTCGTGCAAGCCAGAGGCTGCGAGACCCGCTCTTTCGAAGTAACGCTATACCGTTCGGTGATATTGCTGGGCGGCTCAATATTTGATTTTGCTGTTAGTTATGTGTTTAGTCTTACTTTTGTTTGTTCAATAAATGTTACTAATCTTCGCATGGGTTGGAATGAAATGTCGATTAAAGGCATAGTTACATTTGTGTAGAATTCTTTATAAATATAATTTATTCTATGAATAGATTGAAAAAACTAAATCCTTATAAAGAGAGTAGATAGACCAACTTTTATATAAAGTTGGCCAGATTGGGTTATTAATATTCAGCAAAATTTTCATTTTCACATTTGTTTAATTTGCGCGTAAGATTTTCATGGATTTTGTATGTTTTTGAGGGCACGAAAGGAGACTGTTGACTCCAGTGAAATAGTACACCTGTTAGGCGTTGGCCCCTATAGTAACCGGGACAATGTAAGCAATCCTTCTGTTGTCTCACGAAGAGTCTGTATACGATTTTAACCAAATTATTCTATTGATAGTTGCCCCAAATATGAACATTTTAAAATATGAACTGTTCATACTTAGGTGGAGGCCCAAACTCATGTAGAATAAGATTATCCAACACCCTTGCTAAATGACATCTAAAATCTTTAAGGAAATCAAATAGTGGTATATGTTATAGTGTGAATAAGAGTAGTAATAGTTTGGGTCTCTTAGTTCCAAACACATCATTATTGTTCTACAAACGGGCCTATTGAGACCTCTTTTGTTTTAGCAATGGATTGCATGTCTTCAAAGTTTTATTGACAGTGAATAACGGATCTATCGGGTTGCAAATCCGTAACGCTTTAAGATCGACATTTTAAGAATGGCACAATTAGGTATAGTATTACTAATTATTAGTTTACCTTGACTAGAAGAAAAGCTTTACTTGTTGTAGATACTCAGCTTGGAAACCACAGCCCATTCGGAGTGTGTTGCCTGAAATAAATCATTATTCGTTTTCGTACAGGATAAATAACTTAAAAACACATACCTTTTCCAATTTGGTATAAAGATAAAAATGTAGCAAAGAAATATTGAGATGTTATTGAGTGGTTTTGTAGGCCCTACTACGTGCAACAGATAAATACATAAATACATAAAAAATATCAGTTCAATAAATATACGTGTATAATATCTATTTAATTATACAAAGTTGTTTGAGGTGGGGCATTATAGTCCTTAGCATGTGTTTGTACTGTTCATTTCTGCACCATGTAGGCACAGCTAGAGGCCAAAGCAGTCTTGGTGTAGCCTGCAATGACAATACAGTGTAAATCAAGTGGGGATAACGACTTTGTATGGTATATTATTTATTTGCGTGATAGCACCTTCCAGAGGCATAAATGACTAAATTGACTATGCTTTAATCTTCCCTTAAGACTCGGGATGACTTGACTTTATTTGGAAATGTAGGCAGTGAATGCAAGGTAGCTTGATGAAAACAAGCTTAAGGGGGCGTAGGATCAAAAAAATTTGAGCGGGATAGTTATTTTGGTGATCGAAGTTTTCTTCGAAAAATAGCAGCTAGTTCCTCCTTCTAAACCCCTGGAATGCTTAAGCACGTACGTCTGAGGACATCACAAATCGCCAGCCAATGAGAAGCTCTCAACCAAGAGCTGTCCTACTGGATGAGCCTGTAGAGCATCTTCAGTCAGAACCAACCGTTTAATCATCATCAAGTGCTGAGATTTGTTGCGAAATGGAGTATCTTGTTCGACAGGTAGCATTCAAAACAATACTTCCTTGTAACCAGTTTGTCTAACAAAGGAACAAGGCTGTGATTGTAAAACTTGGCTTATCAGTTTGTTATATCCAGGGATTCTCAATTTGAAAAAGAAACCAAGAGTAAATAACACTGGGAAAGAGACTGAACAATAAACTTCAGCTATAAAGCAAGCAATTCAGTTTAACAAAATAGCAATACAAAATTCTATGCCTGTAGCGTTATCAATTCAATTTCAGTTGGAACAAAAGACCCTGCCAATAATGTATCAAAGACACCAAATATTGTATATGTGTGTCATGTTGTCACCCCCCCCCCTTCAATGATAACATCCCCAAATCCACTTCTACTATCACACTTCAGAGCAAACTAACTCAACAGCACAATACATCTAATTATCACCTTCCTCTTCATCTCTTCTTCCTCACTATCTCTCCCTCTCTCCCTTTCTCTAATTATCTCTCTGTCCCCTATCCCTCATTCAGTAAGAGGGCGGTACTGGTTCTGCAGAATGAACCGGGCTACAGCCAGCGCCGGTCCTTCACCACGGAGGACGAGGCTTGGAAGTCCTTCCTTGAGAACCCATTGACGGCTGCCACCAAGGCCATGATGAGCATCAACGGAGACGAGGACAGCGCCGCCGCACTCGGCCTGCTCTACGACTACTACAAGGTACCTCTTAGAGAGATAGACAGATGCCATTTTCTTTATGGCTAAGGTATAAATAGACAGACATCCGTCCACTGCTCCCTGAGCTGTCCGGACGGACGGAAGGACGGACGGACGGACAGGCAGGCAGGCAGGCAGGTATTGTCCACTGGTGCTCCCTGAGCTGTACAGACAGACAGACAGATAGACAGACAGACAGACAGGGATTGGCCACTGGTGCTCCAAGTCCAGATTGTCAGACAGACAGACAGGCAGACAGACAGGCAGACAGGCAGGCAGGCAGGCTGGCAGGTATTGTCCACTGGTCCACCCTGAGCTGTCCAGATGGACAGACAGACAGGCAGACAGACAGACAGGTATTGGATGTGATGTGGTCAGATGCTAAGCGGCTGTGTTTACCTTCCCATACAGGTGCCCCGGGAGAAGAGAACAATATCCCAAAGCAAGACAGACGGATTACCCTCTGATGTGGATCCCAACAAAAGGTAAACAGCAGCTAGCCTCACATCCCCCTTTTAAAAAGACACCAAGGAGGGCAAATGTGCCATGACTGAAAATGGAGATAATTTTCCTGTCACAGGTCTCTATATTCAGTCAACATCGAGTGAGGGTGTATATGTGTACACAAAGACCCCATTCAGCGTTATCCAAACACAACACAACCTATCATATGTCCCTGTTTTAAAAGTGTTTTATGCAGGCCCTCTATGGTGCCAACTCTTAAATATATCTACTCGTATATAGAATATAATACCAAATAAATATATCTAAAAGGAGGATTTTTTGCAGCAGCTTTATTGTTTATTTTTAATATGCGTTATGTTCGACAGTAGACACCAGCTCCAGACAGTTCACACCATGGCCCCTCTGCAGGACGCCACCTTAGCCTCTGTGGAGAACAGGATCCAGGTTCTGAAGGGGCCGTTCAACATCCTCCTCCCCAACCAGCTGGCCCAGGAAAAGAGGAACCCCTTCCCCTCGCCAGACACCACCGTCACGGTCTCCATCGCTCCTGTGGCCAACTACCCGGTAAAGACGGAGGGCCCCGGTTTCTCTGTGACAATAGCCAACGACTGCGCTGAAGCCAACAGCCACGCGGGGGTTTTTGACCGGCAGCTTACCCACGGCTCGGTGCCGTTCAGTCCCCACAACCAGTCACGCACGCCCCCTGACTCCACGTTCCCAGAGAACTTCAAGGATGGTTCCCACCAGGAGGTATGTCTCTTTCTGTGTGTGTGTGTGTGTGTGTGTGTGTGTGTGTGTGTCTGTAAAATCCATTGCCCCTCCTCTCTATAACCCCTGGCCAACCCCTTTCCAAAAGCACCCTGTCTCGTCAGCTTTCTCTCTCTCAGATCTCTCTCCCCGGACAATAGCAGTTTCACCTGATCCCATGGAGCCAGCAGTGGGTTCAATCTTCCCTGGTTTTATTTGAACATGCCAAAATAGCGGCCAGCGTGTTATTATACCATTGTCTCACCTACACAATAAAGTGCTGTACTTTCTCCTACAATAGCCAAAGCCCTTTCTCTCTCTCCCTGTTCTTTCTTTAAACCTGGAGGGGGATTACCTAAGAAAGGGATAACCCGACAAAACCCCTTTACACCGGGAACAGTGGGGGGAGGGAGGAAGGAAGGGAAGTGGTTAGTTACCCCAATCCCTGAAAGAGAAACTGGGAGCGGGGGGAAGGATAAAGAAACAGAATGCAAGGGTACCATTTAAAAAGTAAGAATAAGACCATGTTGTGAGTGTATAAAGGTTGAATTAATCAAAAGTAAAATAAAACATAGCCCCATAGGCTGTATTTTATAACACATTCTTAATGGTCATATATTGTTTTAAGTTATTACAGCACATTTATCGATTAAAGAAACGGAGCATATTTTTGGGAAAAGTCATGCAGAGCGAGCCCCCCTGTTAGCCTAGCGGTGCAGGGGCAGCCCGTTGTAAAGCTACGCTCCTCTCTCGCCCCTCTTTGTGTGCCACAGGTGTTCTCGTTCCCAGGGGATCTCCAGTTACGCATGGCCTCCATCGCGCCCGAGGACTACAGCGAGTTTGACACCGTGCCGGGGTAAGCCTGCCGGCCGGCCGGCCACCTCGCACCGCCATTCAGCCGTGATAGGAGACTCTGGATAATGGCCTCATTCACGGCAGTCACTGGGGAGACACCAGACTCCCCTAAGAGTGAAAGCCACAATGCTAAGCCACAATGCTATCAGAGCCCACTCTGACACCACAACTGATTATAGGTCATGATTAGGTGTTTGAGTGTGAATGAGATAATGCTAACACGATCACGGGTATTAGTCAATCTTTCTAAAAATTTAATAAGCTACCTTTCATCTTTTTCTGGTTCAGGAGTAATTTTGAGTACACGTTGGAGGCCTCCAAGTCGCTGCGTCAAAAGACAGGTGACGGGACGATGACGTACCTCAACAAGGGTCAGTTCTATCCCATCAGCCTCAGGGAGGTTGACATCAGGAAAGACCTCCATACACCTATAACTAAAGTCCGGGTGAGAGGAAAAATATCTAATTATTTTTGATGAATCTATTAAATGATTTTTATTTCTTAGTTACTGTGCTTTTAATCTATCTCATTAGCGAATCCCTTTTTTTGCTGCTTGTGTGAAATGACTATATACAAATGCACTTCTTTCTTTCTTTCTTTCTTTCTTTCTTTCTTTCTTTCTTTTCTTTTTCTGGTGCATCAAAATGTGATACAATATGAATTCAGAACACTTTGTTTAAACAGTGTTGTGTGTGTTGTGTGTGGTGTGTTGACAGAGTGTGGTGATGGTGGTGTTTGGAGAGGAGAAGTGCAGAGATGATCAACTGAAGCACTGGAAGTACTGGCACTCTAGACAGCATACTGCCAAGCAGCGATGTCTTGACATTGGTAAGACCAACTGTGCTTGTTTAGGAAAATAGGGAAAACAATGGGATCAGTCCCTCCTCCAATAGGATCTAACTGAAAGACTTATTTGGCAAGTTTAATCCACAAATATTGTTTTAAGTGGAGGTGGAGGTTAGTGCTAGTGTAGTCAGGTGCCTGTCATGCAGCTGAGGGCATCGCTTATCTGTCTACAGAATCTGCAGTGGCGCTGTTGATTTGTTGTTGTGCAATCATCCACCTCCATTTCAGTTTACACTCTACCTCTGTCTCAGTTGACATACGTACAGAAATGTATAGTTGTAAAACGCACTTAGGAAAGTTTTGCTGGTTTTTAGATTGTCTCAACTGTCTGAATATTGTGTCTAGGTAATACCCCTTAGAAAAATATTGATTGACTTAAGCGTGATAATGACTGTTTGTTTACCCTCTTTACATTGGGTTGAAGGTAGGTTGGCTCTGTCAGGCGGGACAATAGAGTAGCTAAAAACTCACTGTGGGGCAGACTGATTAATATCCCAGTGTCTAAGGGGCAGTGAGGTGGGTGAAAGAAGGGTTTAATCTAGTCTGACAGGGGAACCGTTATGACTGTGATCTTTTACTCTGTCTGGCTCTGATGGAGGCACCACAGAGAAAATGAGGCTGGTAGTAATCAACACCCTGGCTAGTTCGAAATTTCGATCTACCTTGCTCTAAAGTTTGGTATGACTAATAAGCTATCACTTTATATCACCATGGACTGTTCACCATGTCCTTCACTCAAACCTCTTCTGTTGTCCACAGCTGACTATAAGGAGAGCTTCAACACGATAAGCAACATCGAGGAGATCTCCTACAACGCCATTTCCTTCACCTGGGACCTCAACGAGGAGGCAAAGGTGAGGCAGGACACAGGCATGAATGATCCACCACTCCTTGATGAAAATCTAATGGAATAGATCAGTGTGGTCACTTTAAAAGATATTAATAATATACATAAATATACAGAAAAAATAAAAATAAATTATATATATATATATATATATATATATATATATATATATATACTGTAAATGTATATATACAAAAGCAAAGTAGATATTTTTTGCTGAATTCAGTTTTTTATTTCATTTTCTAAATGGCACATTATTATTGAAATAGGTTTAAAAAGTCTTAGAGATTAGGAACTTCCACAGCACCTGATGTTTTGTTTGCAAAAAAAGTATGTTCTTCCTTGTAGTGTTGGGTGAACCTTGTTGACAACCGTATGCCGCCTGTCCGTCTACACAACGTACTATTTAATTTCGCAACCTAAAATAGACTGGTTAATCCAGTCATGAAAAAGGTCACGTTTTTGGTTGTCATCGTCAAAGTATCAGGTGATTAAAACCCATTTGTAGGTCATTGTCAGTTCTTTTGTTCATTTCGCTTTCTTCGCTCTGATTGGAGGAATCAAGCCATTTGCCAGTCGTATTGTCAGTGAGAGTGGTTTTCCCCGTTTGTGAAGTGACCAGGTTGCATCGGAGCGAGTGGCGCGTCTTTTGTCTGCCATTGCCTAAGCATAAACATTTGCTTGAGTGGTTGTGTTTGTTTGTCTGCCGTCAATACAACATTCTTGACGTGTTCAACCTGCCTCCCCTTTTGTTGAGCCATAGTGACAAGTGCTCGGGGTGGCATCCGGGGTGGCCTGACTCGCCCAACAATGAGACCAAGATTAAGGGAGCGTGGCCAGGGCCTGCCTCTTACATCTGACTGCCCGGTACGGAATCCCGGGTACCAGGAGACCGAGAGCTCCCTCTCTCCTAACCACTATGTTAGGTTGTGTTTCAGTGTTTCAACCTTCACCCCAGTTTGGTATCTACGTGGTTAAAACAAAACGTTGGTCAACCTCTTTTGGTGAAATACGGCAGCTGTTGACTGGTTACTGTTTTGTATTGGATGCTACAAGGTGGATAGCCTCAAGTAGAGTAGTGCTGTGGCTGTGTTATTTAAGTAGTTTTGCTTAGACACACACTCACACACACACACACATGCACACACACACACACACAAAAAACAAACCAGGATATGGGTCTGCTTGCTCATTGTCTTATGACCTGCGGCCGCTTTTCATAGGATGTTCATCCTTGTCTGCTTTCATCTGTGTGCGTATTCATATTCGTATTTTTTTTTTTCAAACCACAAATCCACCATGTGGAAGATGACACACTAATGATGATATTGTTTGTTTGTGTGTATGTAAATGTATGCGTGTGTGTGTGTGTGTGTGGCATACAAGCATGTGTATGTGAGGGAATTACGGAACGAGATCTGGAGAGATATGATACATTATTGTGTGAAATCAGATTGTTCTTTGTCCAAGCGTGTGTGCCACTGTTTGTGCCCGTTCCTGTTGTGCCCCCTGGTGATTTGAAACTCAGGCTGTCAAAGCAGAGCCCAACCCTTCTCAAATGTTTACAGGACCCGGGCTTCCTAACTGAAGATATTTACATGACCAAACAAGAAGAATGAAATACACACAGTATTGTTGTTGAAGTTGTTCACGTCTTCGTATTGTTTAAGTTTCACCTTCATGTATTATATGCCCTTGGGTGAATCAAACTTAAATATTGCAAAATTGACTACAGGCCAACCTGTAGAAAGCCATGTAAAAAAATATCTGACTGAAGTCGGCAAGTGGTTGTCACCAGTTTCTACCAGAAGAGGGCGACGTACACAACACCAATGTGGACTAATGCTGCTGCTTGAGCAACAGAAGCGCTACAAAGTCACAGCTCTGTCTAATGATCTCAGTTGCTTCATACAAAGTGCCATGCTCTTCACATGATAAACTATTTATTTTTTATGAAAAAGCTAGATTTGGTATAATTTATCTTGCAACTGGCACAATTACTTTATTTATGTATGACAAACAAACTTTGGACATACTGTAAAAAAAACAAAAAAATTCTATGCATATACTATATTTGCTTAAAAAAATAACAGGCATCTTTGTCACAACATTTAGAAAGTCTGTCCCTCTCTCTCTGTCCCTCTCCTGTTCCTCAGATCTTCATCTCAGTGAACTGTCTGAGCACAGACTTCTCCTCGCAGAAGGGCGTGAAGGGTCTGCCTCTGAACATTCAGATCGACACCTACAGCTACAACAACCGCAGCAACAAGCCCATCCACCGAGCCTTCTGCCAGATCAAGGTGTTCTGCGACAAGGGCGCCGAGAGGAAGATCAGGGACGAAGAGCGCAAGCAGTCCCGCAGGAAGGGCAAGTGTACCGATTCCAACGCCAATCTGGCTGGATGTGAGTCAGTCACTTGTTTTATACACATACATACACACAAGCACACCCACCCCCCTGGGGGGGGGGGGGGGGGGGGGGGGGGGGGGGGGGGGGGGGGGGGGGGGGGGGGGGGGGGGGGGGGGGGGGGGGGGGG
>JAVQIZ010009406.1:0-13961 GCA_036023535.2 Galaxias brevipinnis | reverse complement strand
CCCCCCCCCCCCCCCCCCCCCCCCCCCCCCCCCCCCCCCCCCCCCCCCCCCCCGCACTACCATCCCAAGAGTCTCTCCGCGACCCCAACCCAAACACTCGGACGTGTTCCTTGAGCTGCTCCATCACTCCAGACCCCCGAGCCCAACCCACTGGGAACATACTCTGAAAACTCGGCTTGACGCTCCGCCAAGATCGTAAAAGGTGTTTACGTGTGTCTCAGCCCCCCTGGGGGGTGGGGGGGGGGGGGATAAAAATCATAAATGGTGAGATCTCTCCTCTCTGTTGTGCTGGAGTATAAAATATATCGGGGTAAGAGAGGATTGATGGCAGTTTGTGGGGTGTGGGTGGCAGGGACGGTGGAGTGTGTGACCTCCACACCGGCTGCAGGGGTTTGCCAGAGCGTTGCCACATTAGTGGATTACACGGCTATTGGAGAAAGTCAATGTTGTTCTGGGCATGGTGCAGCTACCATCGCTCCGCTGAGGCCTTCGACCGAGGGAGCGAGGAAAAGGGAACGTGAGGCAATGGTGGAACTAATTGTTGGTTATGCATTGCAGAAGAAAGAGTACAAAAGTGCAAATCCAAGTAATGAATTGGCAGATTGTGATCACTGACAGATCTTGCGGCACTGAAATCCTGATTCCCGACTCTTGTCTGAGGTTATTACAGTATAATCTTTGAGCGGTATATCTTTCTCCTACACAGTGTATAATCCTATGCCATATAGCTTGCTCATGTGTTTCACATCTGATTCAGGCCTGGTTATGTACGTACAGGTTTACCATTCCTAATCGGTCATCTCAGAGTAGACAATCCATAATCTCCCCTCCACGTTCCCTGAGGTGTTAAAACCAGACCATGAATCGGGATTACGTCACACATCAGAGACCTTTGTGCTCATTTCAAAGTGGGAAACTGTGGTTCAACAGAGAGAGCGGAACCGTTTAACGCCTGTCAATCATTCTGTCAATGACATGCGTCCAATCAACATAACTCATAAAGTACTCTATTACTTAAAGGTCCCATGTTGCCTTGCCTGATGTTGTTATTGTCTTCCGTACATGCGTACTTTCTGCCACCACCACCCCAGCTCCAACTAATGGTCATCCAGGTTGAGGCCCAGGTACCAGTGGGGGTGGGCTTCCAGCCCTTCGGTAGGCAAGCTGGCAGGCACTGGGCGAACTAGGCTCCAAAAAGAGATCTGCATCATCACTGATTCTGCTTCTCGACATCATTACTAGACAAATCCATTTGTTAGGTCGCCACGATTCGTTGTACCATTATGCAAATCATTTAATACATGTTGCTTTTCTTTGCATCACTGTTAAAGCTGCTCAGTTTGAATCGTGAATTAAAGGCTAAGCTTGAAAGCTCAGGTCAGTCTCAGGCCACCTCTTCAGCCCTGTAGAGAACTTAGTGTGTGAAAAGCCATAGCGCTAAGTGGAAACGTTAGCCATACAATGAACAATAATGTAATTATTATTCATGAGGGCTTATTTTCAATCGAAGGCAAGTCCACTGGTGAAGGACTCATACGAATAATCCGAATCATTCAGATTAGTCGCGACAAACTATGTAAAACCTGTAAGATAAGCACAGAAACGTGCTCATAAACATTCTCCCCAAAACACGCGCATTCCACACACATACTAGACCCGTCCATTTATCTGTCCTAAGTCTCCCTGGGGAAAAAAAACAACATACGAAGAGAACTGAAATTAGCACCGACACGTTTTTTTCCAAATCCCAAACTTTGCCCCAGGGAATTGGCAAGAAGTTGGGATGTGCGGTTGATACTCATCCTTCGCTATGCATGACTAACACTTGGATCCTAAATACTGTGTGAACAAGGTGTTTTATTGAACACCCAGCAGGGAAACATGCAAAGACATTACATAGTTTATATAGTGAGAGAGAAAAGAAGCAAAACACAGGTAAGCAGATCAAACTGTAAGAATAACTGTAAAACAATAAGGCCCCCAAAACACAACAGTATATAAAAGAGTTCTTTATTTCTAATAAACATGAATTATTTTTGGAACAATTACGTTTTTAGGAAAAAATGTTTAGAACACAAACTGCTGTACAATGCTTGGGGGTGGGGGGTGTTCTATATAAGTATGTGAAAGAAGCAAAATCAGTCTAAGTTATTGTTTCAGCCATTTAACAAACTATCCATACATTTGCATTAATGTTAACAACAATAGGAAGAACAACACAAAGTGTGCTGGGGAAGGCACAAAATGCAACATAACACCTTAAAACTTGTACAACTCTGAAAGGAATACTTTTTAGACACACAAAAGACACATACATTGTATGTGTTATTTTTATTTTTTTTGTCAGGACATAAAAAAGCTAACTACATCATTCACAGATTCAGCAGTCTGTTTAAATACCTTATTTCTACAAAGTGAATTTACATTTTTTAAAGTACAAAGTGCAAATACTATGGTTTCCATTGCCGATTGTTGAGGGCAGAATCTTCAAGGGGGGAGGGGAAATCCCTCTTGTTAGCTCAACCTTGCTTCTTTGAAACATTCTGAGAAGGGAAACGTGGATTACAACAACCTGTTTTAATGTCCTCAGTTGTCGTTATTCATTGGGCCTGGAACTTTTTTGAACTATTTTAGTGTACTCTAAAATGATTAAAATAACTAATAACGTGTTTACGGTTGAGTGCGGTCGTTTACTTACCAGTCTACTGGAGGATGTGCCCTCCCCAGTCTTGGCCCCTGCAGAAAAATAAGAAATAACGATTTATACAAACCTATGAATAAAAATAATTGTAAAAAAGAATGACATTAAATGGAATTATATTGTCTCTGCACTTTGAATGGGCATTAGAATTGTAATGAAACGTTTTACACTTGTGTGATCCGTTCATAGTGTGGTGACGAGAGGACCCGAGTGAAGACAGCCGTCAGACAGGTCTCAGGGGTGTCTCACCTTCCTCCTTGGTGACCCCCAGACAGCCCATCAGCTCCTGCAGGGACAAGGCCTTGTCGTTGCTAATGTCACAGTACTCCACAAACTTTTTCACACACTTCTTGGGCTTGGACTTCTTGCGCAGGAAGCGCTTGAACGGCTTGATCTCTTTCTTGCCGATGTCGCCGCTGGAGTTCTTGTCCAGCTGGCTGAAGTACCAGTGGACCACCCTCTCCTCCAGGGTGTGGCTGGGGTCAGGCTCGGCCATCCTGGGGAGTGGGAGGGTCAGGGGTCAGCCAGACGTGACGCAGTTTGCGTGATCGTAAATGTCCTCAAATCAAAACGAGAGATTAATAAAAAAATAAAAATAATTAAATCCTACCGGCCGACAGACGCTGGATCGGTGACCGCGTGCACCATGTCGGTTGACAAGGCGTCGAGAACGCTCGTCAGGAATTCTGTTTTCTTTGCCCCAGGACAACCTGAAAAGCAAGGAACGAAACCGGAATGAGGGAATTCAGAATGCAGTCGTGACTACTTTGATTTGCAAACGCACGCGCGCATTTTCTCCAGCCGAACAATTATCCTCCATTCACATCATGGCAGACAACGTTGAGGGCCATAGTCGTAGGTGGTCCAATAAATGTCTGGGGAGGGGAGTAAAAATAGCAGACAGCGACGTTTTAACATGAACCGCACGTAAAGGCAGAGATGGGGAAATAAAACCCAACGAGAGTCTGTCTCGGTTGTCTCTCACTCCCTTTCATAAAGTCTCAGACCTCCCCTGGCAGAAGAAGAGGATACCTGTCAATCATCCTGGAGGCCTCTGAGTGGAAAGCCTTCAGGTTTTCACAGCTGCATGCTAAGGAAGAGCTAGCTGCGTTGTGCGGAACGAAGGGTCCAGCCAGGTCAAAACCCAGGGGAACTCCACGAGGGGGGCGGGCGGGACGGCACAAACAGCTCTTATGTTGATCTAACTGTTCAACGTGGGAAACATCTTGACAACTTCAATATGTGAAGGGTCAAGGGGTCAATGAGAGAACTGAGACATTACATGGAAGGCTGCGGTGACATGTGCAGCCCTTTGTAATATATTCCCAGGTTTATTTTTGTTTCAAATATATATTGCTGTCACTCGGCTATACTGCCGAAGTCTACCTTTAGCTATAAAAAATGTACAAAATGTTGGACACGATCAGGCCGTTCAACATGATAAAGTATCTACTCGTTGAAAGTTCAAACACACAAATAATCATGCAACTTCCACCTTGCCACTGTCACATGCCGCATGTCGAAAAAAGAAAATCCTCTTCAATATGTACGCATATGGCCAAACTGAAGCGGGAATGACCTTAATGATAGTAATTGTGTGTCAGGCCATATAGTTTTAAGACTTGGAGGGGAGAGGGGGGGGGGGTGCAGTTGTTCTGGAAGAGCTGAAGGCTACAGAGGCAGAGAGATTCCTGGATTCCTGGATTCCGAGCGCTCCCTCGTTTTTCTCACACTCCTCCTTCCCCTCCGTAACTCTGCCCTGCGGAGGAGAAGTCCGAGGGTTGCTCCCTTTTTTTATGACCCAGGCCTGCGGGGCCAGATTCTCCTGCGCCGGAGATAATAGCATGCTTGGCCTCGCTCGAACAGGTGGCGACCGGCGCTCAGGTAAACACTCAGCGCCCAGCCATCCCTCCACCTTCCCCAGGCTGGGAGAGGAGGGACCAGGCAGGGTTTTACATGGAGAGCCAATGGGCCCAAGCCTTATGTCCCAACTGTTTGCTTTACACACGATTCTCAGGCTAGGAGACTTGCACTTAAGTTTTAGTAGGCCTTAACTGTTCCAGACCCAATAAAACATTTGACCCACCTGTGAATGTCTATGCCGGCGCACCCTCGGGACATGTTGTTTGGGTTCGTTCGCATAGGCAATGTCACAATAATCTAAGGTTAAGCGTTTTAATCTAGCCAGTGACTGAGGTCTTTGTAGGCTGCTGTTGGTTGCTGTGGTTCTTTCGCCATGCAGTGTACATTTCGCCATCCGTAATCCTGTAGGAATCTGAACGTGACTACATTTCCCACAGGCACTAAAGGTCGACGCATACCCTACACAGGGGCGATTGGATTACCTTGCGTTGCGTTCGTGAAACGGCCAACAGAGAGTAGCGTGGCGGTAGCGACCATCACATGAAATCTCAAACAATGTCAGTGTGTTATAAAATCGAATCCAAACAACAACTTTTTACAGGTTTGACGAATTCAAGCACAGCACAATAATACATACTGTTGAATCAGTTCCATAAAGCCCAATAAAGCGGGGTAAGGTTATCTGTTGCTTTCCTTAAAAAGGAGCCGTTATTCTTTTCCCTACAACCCAGACAGAATGGGCACATAGTTGCCAATGCAAATCACAGCAATCGCAACCCCGTTAAACAAAAGAAAACGGTGGACTTTCATGGGATATGTATGGGCACCGTTTAGCTGAGGGGCAGGACACAAACGCTCCCGCTGTCGCTTAAAGGAATGATGGAAATGGATTTTGGCTGTTTCCCATGCAGTACCAAGCCCCAGCAGTTAATGGCTGCTGCCTGAATCAGTTAATAATGGTAATTACATAATGGCTGACTTTGACAGATGTGCAACCAAACAAAAGTAGACCTGCACAGGCCACGGTGAGAACCCAAAATTGTTACATTTGTCCTTTGAGAAAGATCTTAACGAACCTTCCAATATCTATTATAGACTGACAAAGCGCGTGTCTCATGTATACATTTGGCCATAGTGTGTGTGTGTGTGTATGTGTGTGTGTGTGTGTGTGTGTGTGTGTGTGTGTGTGTTACTGGAGGCAATAAGAAGGCTGTGTTATTCCAGCCATCCCCATGGGGCTACAGACCCTGTCAGCACCCTGAGCGACAGCTCCCAGCCTCAGCCTCCTCGCTGTCCCACGAGCCCCCTACTCCGGAGGACGCCGGCCCCCCGCCCCCCCGCCTCCCCCCGCCCCGCACCCCTTTCAGCGCACGTTGCCTTCCTCTCACTTCTCGCCCCATAAACCTCTCAACACTGGCACTTCAACAGCACACACACACACACACACACACACACACACACACACACACACACACACACGCCAAGAAAGAAAAAACCTGCTGCTGTGATGTGAAAAGCAACATTTTTAAATTATTTCAGTCTCATACAGTGACAGACTTTACAGGGCACTGACGCAACGACTCGCAAAGAAAACAAGATGCGGCTCTTTCCCGCCTCGCTGCCCCCCGACACATTTCAGAAAGGGGGCGAGAGAGCAGAGCCAACTGATTCCTGGGACCTGGCTCGCCGCGCCGGCCTGAATCGAGCGCATTGTCCGCGGGTGCGTTCGCGTTCTCCACAATGTCGGATCTGTCTGACAGGGCTGTGGCTGGGTCCCCCCCCCCCCCCTCCCCCCTCCCCGTGTCAGATAGTTGTGGCTGTTCCTCAACCCCATTAACACCTCCCATCAGTTCCCAGATCCAAATCATTCCCCCTTCCCCACGTTCAACCAGTCCATACGGTCCCCGGCAGACAATCCCCCCACTGTCGTGTAGATAACACGGCGGTTTGGCTCTACCTCAGGTGTTTATCTTCCCCACAGATAACCCTCTACACGTCCCTCCATGTCTTTAAAGAAAAAAAGGGGATTTGGGCTCGCTCTGCTCGGCTACCAGCACCTGCGAGCAAAGTGCTGGCCCGGCACGCCGTTATATAAACACCGGCAGCCTCCAAATAGTGGGCGCTCTGTTCGCAGCAGCTGGATCATTAAAACACGGCACGGCGCGCATTAGTCGGGGGCCGAGAAATCACTTGTCGCGCACGGAGCGAGAGAGAGAGAGAGAAACACCTTTGAGCCGCCGTGCGCCGTTCCATTGGGCTCAGGCTTTTGTCCGGCGCGTGGATTACCGTTGACGGCCCGGCTCGGGGAGAGAGTGTGAATAAGAGGCAAAGCTGCGCTCAGGGCAGGTGTGATGGTCGTGAGAGCCAATCGACTTCGCCCCAAAGCAGCCTATTAGGAGTAGCTCAGGGAGATTAAGGGGCTTCACCTCGTTGTTCTCCCAAATCGGCTCACGACCATTGACCCCCGACCCCCGTTCTCTCCATTCCCCCCGGTAACAAAGGCCGGGGTTAATTTCTCCCGATCCACTGGGAGTTATCAGCATTCCTCTCACAAGCAAACAAACAAGGCCATTCAAAGATGGACCCCCCATTGTGGCTCTCCCACTCCCCTCCCCTCCCCTCCCCTCTGTTTCTGGCCCTGCTTTCCATCCATCTTTCATTAAGTGTCCCTGGCATCCTACTATCCGTCACCATCTCTCCTCCTCCTGCTGCTGTCTGTGCTGTGGCCCCTCCGCTCTCTCTCTCTCTGTCTCTCTCTCTCTCTCTCTCTCTCTCAGATTATCCCCCCCCCCCCAATCAGCTTCTCCTGTCTTTCCTCTGCTGGAGTGTGAGGGGGAGATCTGGGAGTGTGAGGGGCTTTATCAAACACTTCCTAGACCAACTTTAATGATGTCAACAAAGTCCCCGGAATGCCGTAGCAGACACATCAACAGACACACACACACACACACACACACACACACACACAGAGAGATGCATACTGAGGATTCACAGTTGGAGGCCGACTAAGTCCATTCCTAGAGACCCACCTTGGAGGTGTCGGCTCCTGTAGTGGTCCTTGGGTTTGGTGGGGTGGGCTCGGGCGTTCCCGTCACACTTCGGTTGTTCATACCTGTGAGAGGAAGACACACAATATACCCAATACACGCCACTATTAAATGACTGGACGAGGAGCGGGGGACAGCAGATGAATCATGTTCCAAACAAAAAGGAGAAGACGAGGCTGCCGATCGACTGTTCCTAGAAGAGAGACTGGGAGGAGAGGAAGAGGAGACAGACACAAAGATGCTGCTTTCATGCCCCCCCGCCCGTCCCCCAGACAGCCGACCGAGTCGGTTGCTATGAGACGGGGGAGCCAACAACAAGCCCAGGCCAGGGAGAGGAGATCGGGGCTGGGATGTGGGCTAATGCGTTGCCTGGCGCTCTGCCTGGGGCCTTGTTATTCCCATACCCGGCTTCAAACCCCGCACCCCTTCTCATTAAAACTGTACCCGCACGCCCAACTGCCCCCCTCTTTGCCAGCCTGGCCGACCCCTGACCTTCCTCGCTCACTCACAGAACCGCGCTGCCAGTCATGCTGATATCAGCCCTTCCACACAGCTAAACTGTATGTGGTTGGATTGCCTGTAACCCTGCCCTACCTAGCCTGTGAAAGTCCGTGCTGTCTGTGGGGTTACAAGACGGTCAATGACCCATGGCTGGTTTTTAACTGACTTTAACCTGATACGTCTGAACCAGGGCCACTGCCAGAAAGCATTGAATGGGATCGTGCAGTGTGTCTTACCTGATAGAGGTTCACTGTGTGATAAGGTTGGATGGGATCGTGCAGTGTGTCTTACCTGGTAGAGGTTCACTGTGTGATAAGGTTGGATGGGATCGTGCAGTGTGTCTTACCTGGTGGAGGTCTAAGGTTGGATGGGATCGTGCAGTGTGTCTTACCTGGTAGAAGTCCACTGTGTGATAAGGTTGGATGGGATCGTGCAGTGTGTCTTACCTGGTAGAGGTCTAAGGTTGGATGGGATCGTGCAGTGTGTCTTACCTGGTGGAGATCTAAGGTTGGATGGGATCGTGCAGTGTGTCTTACCTGATAGAGATCTAAGGTTGGATGGGATCGTGCAGTGTGTCTTACCTGGTGGAGGTTCACTGTGTGATAAGGTTGGATGGGATCGTGCAGTGTGTCTTACCTGGTGGAGGTCCCTGGGATGGGCCGGCCCGTGTCCACCAGCACACACCAGCAGTAGCCGGTGGAGGGGTGGCACTGGACGGGCTTGTAGAGGCCGCCGTGGGCGCAGTCGGGCACGAACACCGCCTCGTTCTTGTGCTGCCGCGCCTCCTCCTGCGCCGACTGCTGCTCCTGGTCGCACGACGAGGCTGAGGGGGCAGAGGTCAGAGGTGAGAGGGGACGTGCGCACGGTTCACATGGACGCTCAACTCATCAAAAGATCAAGCCGGCAACCATAGTCATCAGGTCTGAGTTGCCTGGCACACGGCACGCATATGTACCCCCCCCCCCCCCACACACACACACACACACACACAGTTGTTTAAAGTAAAGAGTTCGGTTCAGCCATGACCAGCTCATGGTTTGGTTCCTCTTGAAAGTGAAATAGTAACCGCTCCCTCCAGGCCAGCGTTAGGCCAGGGAGAAGACCAAGCCGTGGGGAGGATGGCTGCTTGGAGACGGTGTGTGTAGACTCCTTTATCAGCACCCCGTAACTCTGTTTACGGACATTTAGGGGCTAATGACTAAGCAGAGCTCCCCGTGGCCAAGTTAAGTAAATATTTATTCAGCCAACTGCCCTCTGCGAGCATGTGACAGAGAGGGAAATGGACAGACAGACAGACAGACAGACAGACAGACAGACAGGCAGGCAGGCAGGCAGGCAGGCAGGCAGAGAGACAGACAGACAGACAGACAGGCAGGCAGGTAGGCAGGCAGGCAGAGAGACAGACAGACAGACAGGCAGGCAGGTAGGCAGGCAGGCAGGCAGACAAACAGAAAGGCAGGCAGCCAGGCAGACAGGCAGGCAGGCAGAGAGACAGACAGACAGCCAGGCAGGCAGACAGGCAGGCAGACAGACAGACAGACAGACAGACAGACAGGCGCACTCGTCTGAATCATCTTTTTGTCTGTGAGGGAATGACTGGGATAAGTCTATATCTCTCTTTCTCTCTCTCTCCCTTCCTCTCTCTCTCTCTCTCTCTCTGTCTCTCTCTCTCTCTTTCTCTCTCTCTCTCTCCCTTCCTCTCTCTCTTCCAAACAGTTTCCACCCTCCATCTACCAGGTTACCATGGAAACGGGAGCACACTCCCCCCCTCTTTCCTCCCTCTCGTTTTTTGTTGCTGAAGACGTTTTCTGTGACCTATATATGTGTCAGCGGCGCTCTGTAGTTCACGTTGTGTGTGTTTGTGTGTGTGTGTGTGTGTGTGTGATACGCATAGTACAGCTCAAGACATCTTAATCTGAAAAGAGGAAAAAAACAATCATTCTAATACACTTTAATCATACACACATTATGGGTTGTGTAATTAGGATTAAACAATACTGTGTGTTTGATATAAATATGTATTTTCACGGTTATATAGTGTGTGTGTCCGATTCCATTCACCTGTAGATATCCAAATGGATTTACCTCTAAAATTACCCCCCCCCCCCCCTCCCCCGCTAAGCAGGCTGAACCATCTGTTCCTGGTATAATTGAACCAGCCTGCAGCTATGGAGCGTACCATCTGGGTTAATTAGGGGGGGTCAATTGAAATAAACGGCAATCTGTTGGGAGCATATGAACATTCCTGTCATCTTTATTAATTACATCTTTATTACCTTATCAGAAATAAAGACAAAGTGTTTATCTCATCTAGAGTTGAAATGAAAATAAAGAACATTGAATATGTTACTAAACGTGGTGCAGATGCTAGTTAACTATAACTACAAGGGTAAAATCTGTGTGTGTGTGTGTGTGTGTGTGTGTGTGTGTGCACGCAATACCTCACCTTACCGTTCTTTTTTTCACATAGGAGTCCAGGATGTTTTGATTCTGTGCTAAACGTACGTGGACCTTAAACCACAGAAGAAGATCTCCCTCTGTTCTCTGGGACCCAGCTCTGAAGAGGAAAATATATTCACAGCTTATTCTCTTGTTTTATTTTTATTTTTTTAAAGGAGACATTGTATAAATACAGTCTCCATACCAAAACAAAGAGGCCTTTCAATGATAACTGTTTTCACACCGGAACGGAGTGAACACTTTGAAGAAAGAGAAGGTGCATCGCTTTACTTCTGCAGACACACAAACTGAACAGCTGGAGCATGGCCAGGGAGTGTGTGTAAACGACATCCCCCGCACCGAACTAAGCCTGCAGATGGAGCCCAAAGAGCAACAACAACAACAACAACCACAACAACCACAACAACAACAACAACAACAACAACAACAACAGCAGCAGCAGCAGCCTTCCCCAGACAGCAGCAGTGAAGAGTGTACCGTCCTGGAGGTGGCACCGGGAAAACTGTCCGTCTGTCCACAGCATGCTGGGAAGGTATGGTACAGGAACAGGAACAGGGACTTTTACTCTGAAGGACGCATGTCCAGAGCATGCTGGGAAGGTAGGAACAGGGACTTTTAGTCTAAAGGATGTCTGTCCACAGCATGCTGGGATGGTAGGAACAGGGACTTTTACTCTGAAGGATGTCTGTCCACAGCATGCTGGGAAGGTAGGAACAGGAAGAGGAACAGGGACCTTTACTCTGAAGGATGTTTCTCCACAGCATGCTGGAAAGCTAGGAACAAGAACAGGAAGAGAGACTTTTACTCTGAAAGACACATGTCCGCAGCATGCTGGAAAGGTAGGTACAGGGACTTTTACTCTGAAGGATGTCTGTCCACGGCATGCTGGGAAGCTAGGAACAGGGACAGGGACCTTTACTCTGAAGAAAGGTAGGAACCGAGAATTTTACTCTGACGGATGCATGTCCATAGCATGCTGGGAAGATAGGAACAGAAACCTTTACTCTGAAAAACGCCTGTCAACGAAATGCTGAGAAGTTAGGAACAGAAACCTTTACTCTGAAAAACGCCTGTCAACGAAATGCTGAGAAGTTAGAAGCAGGGACTTTTACTCTGAAGAATGCCTGTCAACGAAATGCTGAGAAGTTAGTAACAGGGACTTCTAAGTAAATTAGGGTCCTTTGCAGTACACATTAAATAATGTTTTTACATGTGCCATCTTCCTCTTCATCAGGCGACAGCGCTGTACTGTTCGGGGTGTGAGCGTGCGGTGTGTGAGGAGTGTGTGTCGGGGGAACATGCCGGACACACCACTCTACCCCTCCATGAAGCCCTGGAGCGACACAGAGAGACGCTGCAGGAGAGGCTGAGAGGAGCCCACAACAGGTGGGACTCGCACTCACACACACACACACACACACACACACACACACACACACACACTCACACTCACACTCACAAACACTCACATAAACACACACACTCACTCACTCACTCACTCACTCACTGGCATACACACTCACACACACACACACACGTACTCACTGGCATACACACTCACACACACACTCACACACTCTCTCACACTCACACCTCACTCTCACACACACACTCACTCTCACACACACACGCACTCACTGGCATGTGTGTCCCATCTCTCTCTCGCTCTACCCTCCCTCCCTCTTACCCCCCCTCCCCCTTGTCTCTCCAGACTCCCCCAGATCTCAGAAGCTCTGGTGTCTCTGACAGACATCCTCCAGCAGCTGACCAATCAGAGGACATCCATCGAGGAAGACATCCAATCGAGTTTCGAGGAACTCCACAAGACCCTGGACATCAGGAAGAGCGTCCTGTTGATGGAGCTAGAGGTCACCTACGGCCTTAAGCAGAAGGTTAGACGCCACAGAAGGTTAAAGGTCACCTACGGCCTTAAGCAGAAGGTCAGAGGTCAACTGCAGCCTTATGCAGAATGTTAGAGGTCACCTACGGCCTTAAGCAGAAGGTTAGAGGTCACCTAGAGCCTTAAGCAGAAGGTTAGAGGTCACCTACAGCCTTAAGCAGAAGGTTAGAGGTCACCTACGGCCTTAAGCAGAAGGTTAGAGGTCACTTACGGCCTTAAGCAGAAGGTTAGAGGTCACCTACGGCCTTATGCAGAAGGTTAGAGGTCAACTGCGGCCTTATGCAGAAGGTTAGAGCAGCGTTTCCCAACCAGTGTGCTGTGGCACTCTGGTGTGCCGTCAGACATCACCAGGTGTGCCGTGGAATTTTGGAGAAAGTCATATTTTGGGAGAGATAAACAAATCTTTTGTGATGAGCTTGATTCAGTTTTACATATGGGATGTGGTGCGAAATAAAAGCGTTCGTGTGAGTGTGCCGTGGGTTGGAGAAGGTTGGGAAATGCTGGGTTAGAGGTCGCTGAAGGTTAGAGGTCACCTACGGCCCTAAGGAGAAGGTTGAAGGTCAACCACAGCCTTAAGCAATAGGTTAGACGTCACAGAAGGTTAGAGGTCCAGTACGACCCTAAGGAGAAGGTTAGAGGTCACCTACAGCCTTAAACAGAGAGATAGAGAGACAGAAAGAATTATAATGAATTTCAAAGTGAAAAAGAAAAAGAAAGGACACAGACTTTGTAGAAATCAGCGGGAGGTCATCTTTTCTCGTCGACTGTCACGTTCTCTCTCTCCATCCCAGGTCCTTCAGGCCCAGCTGGACAGCCTGCTCCAGGGCCAGGGAGACATCTCCTCCAGCTGTGTCCAGACAGAGGAGCTGATGGCTGGGGAGGCGTGCACCGCGAGCATGCAGGCTGAGAGAGGTCTAGGGGAAAGGCTGGAGGAACTGGCCAGCCAAGGGCTGCCGTTCCAGCCGGAGGAGAACGACCAGCTGGACTTGTCCATGGAGACGGAGGGACTGAGGAAGTCCATACAGAACCTGGGGACCATTGTCACTACTAGGTAAGTTACTCGGGATCTGTAATAAGTAACTATTTACTCTTTACTCCTTTAAAAAGTAATACTATAATAATTACTAGAAATGCATTTCCCTGCGCAAATGCTATGTGATGCATCGAATTTATTCAACTGACCGCCTTAGCGCGCAGAACCTACCCCTGCAGCACAAACGGACTGCGGTCCAAACCCTGTTTGTCGACAAGGGGGCTTATTGCCGCTAGATCGGTAGTGCCTCTTCATCATAATATAATGGTGGACACATATGACGATAAAGTACTACCGTTTGGTTTTATTTTCAACAAGGTCAGGCTTTCACGACAATGCTTTTATGTGTTCAAAAAGTATGCATTTATAATTCAAAACAGTGTGGCATGAGCAGTAAGTTCTCCCTGTCAAAATGGGCTACCTCATACTATTCAATTGAGGTAGCCCATTTGGAGG
>JAVQIZ010009405.1:0-14848 GCA_036023535.2 Galaxias brevipinnis | reverse complement strand
GTGCCTCCTGGGCGCCTCACTTTGGAGGTTTTCCGGGCACCCCCTACTGGTATGAGACCCCAGGGTAGACTCAGAACACACTGGAGAGATTATATATCTCATCTGACCTGGGAACGCCTCGGGATCCCCCAGGAGGAGCTAGAACATGTTGCAGGGGAGAAGGACGTCCGGACTACCCTGCTTAGCCTGTTGCCACCGTGATCCGGCCCCGGATAAGCGGTGGAAAATGGATGGATGGATGGATGGAGGTTGCATCATCTCTTGCATTTGCACTAACTATCCAAACCTTTACATTTAGACACTTCAGTAAGAAATACTAAAGAACATGATTGATTTGAAAGATAGATCTGGATCTTCCAGGTGAAGCCACTCATGCAGCGTACATGCACAGTTGAACGTGAGACTTTGGCAGGTTGTGAAGCGGAGGTTTGGATGGACAACGCCACAGCTATAGAAACCTCCGTTGGTGTTTTTGTCGCCTAGGTTATGTGGTGTCCATAATGGGTCGACGTCGGAGTCTTCCTCTCATCCACTCCTCAGACTGGGGCGTGCGCATGCAGGCCGAGAGACAGGCGGTCAACTTTGTTGTCCAAGGTAGGATGTGTGTAAAAGCCTATGGATGCTTCACTGCATTCATGCAATGCATGCGTTTATTGAAGTCATATCTATTCTATTTGTTTTTTTGTTTTAGTTTTTTTACCTTTGTGTTTTTTTGCATTCTCCGTTCTCTCCTCGTGGTCTGCAGGCTCTGCGGCTGACATTTGTAAGATGGCCATGATCCGAATCTTTAGCCAAGTCACCTCCTCCTCCTCTCTTTCAGCCAGGTACACCTCCCTCTGTCCTCCTCCTGTCATTTAGCTACATACATCTCCCTCTGTCCTCCTCCTGTCATTTAGCTACATACATCTCCCTCTGTTCTCCTCTCTCTCAGCTGCATACTCCTCGCTCTATCCTCCTCCTCGTCTTCTCTCTCAGCCAAGTACACCTCCCTCTGTCCTCCACCTCTCTTTCCTCTACATAAACCTCCGTCTGTCCTCTACCTCTCTTTCCTCTACATAAACCTCCCTCTATCCTCCTCTCTTTTTTAAAAAAAAAGTGAAAGTTGTGGCTGTGTGTGTGTGTGTGTGTGTGTGTGTGTGTGTGTGCGCGTCTTTGTGTATATTCTCCAGGCTGGTTGCTCAGCTCCATGATGAACTCTTGTATGAGGTGGAGGACTCTCAGGTGGAGAACTTTGCAGGTATTTCAGAGAATCCATTTTCCCCCCACTTTTCAAAATTGTATCCTGTTAAACTCCTGAGTCTTTCTGGAAAAAGGTTCTTTATTAAGAAAATTTGCTATGGAACAGTAGTCTCCCCTAACTTTGGCCTCGACTATAGTCGATATTTTCGATTACAGATCATTGAGGTTTGAATTCCATTTTTTATTGTTAACAGTTTAACACCTGCACTCTGTCTACATTGCTAAGATCCTATACTGTGTGTGTGTGTGTGTGGTTTCCACTGGCCAGTTTTAGTGAAGACCACCATGGAGTCTCTACAGCACCTAGATTGCCTGGGGGTTCACCTCAAGGTAAGTGTATAGAATTACAGCTCATACTTGCTATGTGTGGGTCTTTGGGTTTGTGTGTGTGCAATGAGCGGGCAGGGTTACTAATGTTGAGGCATTGTAGTCCCTGAGCAAAATGTTTGTCAGGTGGGACCATGGTGCGTACATGATGCTGGTGTCAATCTCTCACCCACAGACACGACTTACAGGTCACCTTACATATACAGTAATACACCCGCCATCTACGGTAGGCTGTGATGCACTGACACAGTGAATACAGTTTGACTGCCTCCTGTCCGCTACCTAGGTCCCTCTGAAGGTGGCTGTGTCAAGTGGCAAGTCCTGGGGGTCCATGTCTGAGCGTCACGTCGGCACAGATTCTGGCCCTGCCTCTGTTTGAAAACCAACATTTCCCCCCCCACTCTTCCTGATCTTGGTCTCCCTTTTTCCTAATCGCTATTTATCTATTCATCTCCTTTTACACTCTATTTCAGTTGCCCGTCTCTCCTGTATCCTTCTCTTCCTTACCCTCTCAAAGTCACTAGTATCTCATCCTGTATCTAGCTTCTCTTCCTTCCATCTATCTTTCCCTACTACTCACCCTGCATCCCCATCGCTATGGAAACCAAGCAGCTGCAGCTCTTCTGAGCTCCTAATTCTTGCCATCCGTATCCGGGGGCAACGGCAGGAGCCTCAGACTGGTTTGCACCAGTTCCTATTTCTTAACTCTTCGCTTTTTGTATTTTTTTTTCTGGTCCACCTTTCACAGCCCCATGTTCAGTTTAAAGGGGAAAGCAATGCTATGAGAGATTTATTTTTTATTTTTATAATAATAATTTATGACCGTTTACTTTTTTTAAACGTTCTAACTGTATTTGTAATATATACAATGGGGGTTTTAGATTGTTTTACCATGTTGTTTAAACTAAATTGTACTGCATCTGGACAATGTAAGTATCCGATATTTATGACCACCGTCATCCTGTCAGTTTTCCATGCCTGAAGACCTTGTAGCTCGGTCTGAGGCTTGTAGCGGTCAGTTGATAAATGTCTGCAATAAACTTGGTCTCTAATAGGCTGATCAAAGTTTTTTTTTATCAATTGATTGTTTATTAGTGTTTTTAGATGTTATTTAGTAAAACATGTATTAATAAAAACAAATGAATACATTGTCAGTTTGTCTAACATAGTGTATTAGTGTCACAAAAAAAAAAAATTATTTGGAAGAGGTGTTACTTCTGTTTAGCCAGGCTCTGTCTTGGGGAAACAAATATCATACGGCCCATTTTGACATTAGTGTACTTTTTATTGTGATCATCCCGAGGAAGATATACATTATTTTAGCGGTGCATTTTCATAAATTGATTGATAATAAATAATACATTTAATTTTTTATTAAACTGCTTAAAGTAAATGTTGTGAAACTAAGTATTACTCTTGAATGACTTAAAATACTTAGACCAACAAAAACGTTCTATTTGTATCCATTCCAACTGTTTTAAAACGCTAGGCAGCGCAATTGTCCTCACCACTTCGTTTTAGAGCTGCCATTGTGTCTACGTTACTCTGATTAGGTTTGACCTGCCTATGCCTAATTACTCTGTGAATCACTGATCTAATTCCACTCAGCAGTATGTGCTTTTGCTCTCTCCACCAGTCTCCCCTACTCTCATTTGGCACCAGCCCACTCACCCTTTGTCTCTGCATGCCTCGACCAGACACACAGAAACACACATATACACTGAGACACTCGCACACACAGAGAGAAACACACAGAGACACGCTGTACGGGGCCCACTGACCCAGTTTTTCTTCATCAGGCAGAGAGAATAAGACCCCCTTTTGCCCCCATCACACAATTCCACAATTATGACCATTCTGAGCCTTTCACAAAGGTCTGGGCAAAGTTAAACGGTTGGTGACACTTTTCTTCACTAGTTTTTAAATGCCATGCAATTTCCTGTTTCTTATTTTAGTTGATGGAACGTATGTTAAAGGGCAACTTAAAAACATAAATGGTCCCCGTGTGTCCTATTATGAATGTGTAGATTGCATTTTAATCCGTCCTCATTTCGTCAGTCAAACTGTTAGGTGCCGGCTCTTGACTTGTCAGGCTCCTGCACCGGTCAGTCGGAGAGTGGACCTTGACAAATGGCCACTGTTATGGAAATCTGAGCCTCCCTCGGCCCCCTTCTCTCTTTGTCCCTTGGTTCAGGAGAACACAGCCCCTACACCCCCCACCAGACTAGTGTTTGTAAGACTGTTGCGTGTGCAGTTATTTGGACGGCCCCCACCCCCTTCCGTCTGGGTCTGGGGTCTGAGTGAGCAAAGGGGGAAGGGTGGCAGGCAGGCTGGTACTCATTGTGGAACCTCTGTGTGCAAGGTATTCCACCAGAATGTCTGCCTTGCAAACATATGGAAATGTATTAGGGTAATGTATTTATCTTAAATGATTGAAAATATATACTATAATTGAGTCCTAAAAAAATCACTACACTGACTGATGTAGTTTCCGCCTTTCTGATCTTCTCTAGTTTGATAATCTAATTATTTTGTATACAATTAGTTGGCATGTATGTTTTTTGGACAACATTTGTTTATATTGGTAGTTATCTGTTAATATTTTTTTCATTGCTTGTATCTCAGTGACGTATGGGCTTGAAGAACAACCACTCTTACAGGAAAGCAAGGCCAGAAGGTCTTTCAGAATGCTGCAGTTGTCAAGGGCAACAGAATTACCTCTAGATACTATTCCCATGGCGACGGCTTGGTGAGTATGGGTGGTTAGTACTAAGACAGACCTGTACTTAGCCTTTATTGCAAAGCAGATGGTCCCTGGTGATTCGTTCTATTTTTAAAAAGCATTTGTTTACTTCAGAGTGCACTCACAGAATGTCATTGGTATCCACAAGCTTGCTCTTTTTTTTGCTGCCATTGTAGGAGTTAAACCTCTTTTCAACCAATAGAACGGTCCACCGTATTAATACAACAAACTTTTAAAAGCGTTATGCATTGTCCGTTTTTAATTGATTCAATATGTACATCCAGTTTTTGATCATCATAATGCAGGAAATTTTTGTATCTTTACAGTGTTCTCATGTTGTCAGTCAAAACAAAAGTTTTTTTCTAAATAGGACTGGTTAGTCCCGATCAAAATGTAAAGCAAAGTTCCAATAGAACTTTAGAAAGAAACAGAAACAATCTCAAACAAACATCCTCCACTCACCAACAGTAAAGTACAGTTGTCACGGCCGCTACACAGAATCTGGGGGCAGCAGTGTTGAGGCCACCGACCACGCCTTAACAACCAATTACAACAGCTTTAGGAGTCACCTCTGCTCTTTCCTGGCGGACCCCTCTCTTAATCCCCACATATCATCACGTAGACTTTAACTAAGCCGGCTGTGTCCGCTCCCACCCTGTGTGCTGAACAGCTAATTCTTTATATTACTGTTTGATCCCATTTCTCTACACATTCAACCCCCCGTCAATCCCCCACCCCCAACGAGTCAACACATGGATACATTTGACAGCAAGGGGGCCCTACCTCCTGGCCTATTTTGTGAGGCAAATGCCCATAGTTACTACCATGCCTCTCTGCATCCTTGGCACGTTCTCTTTTCTTTTGGGAGCTCTCCTGCCCTCTGCACAATTGCCTTGGCTGCTGGTACCATAGTCCCAATCACCCACACTCCTACATCTCTATCTTTCATTCCGGTGCGCTCTCTCTCTCTCTTGCGGGCAGGCAGCTGATCTGACTGCCGCCCTCAGTATCATAATCTTGCCCCTGCTGTGCTTTGTGTGGGACAGTTCTCTGGCAACAGATGTCCACGGCAATTTAACAGGGCACACAAGCAGTGGAGAAAATACTTTGCAGTAGCATATATATATATATATATGTATGAGTTGGCTAGCAGGCTAACTACTGCAGTGTTATTGTGCTAGCCTAGCATGGCTTCTGTTGCTGCTGCTGCGGCTGCTGCTGCAGTGTTGGTTCCTCTCCAGCTACTGAGTGCTGTCCAGCCAGAATTCGGGACGATGGCTCTCTGCCACAAGCTAAGTTTGGTACAGAGATGCCACATCTCCACTGGAAGATGGCGCGAGGTCTCTGAAAGCGGTCGGTAACAATGCTGCAATGGTTATGAAATATTATGTTTGAAGGTTGTGTGTGATAGTTGTTGCTCTGTTGTTGTAAACTTCATTGAAATATATTTCGATTTATATTTTGATTACAAAATGATCGCAAGATGCTATTTACAGTAAGATACACTTTACAACTTTACAGTTTATTCATTGTTGTATATACAACAATATCTGATAAGAAACAAACTCTCGTAAATAGAAAGTATTAGTTGGTGATCCTGGCGTGTTTTTTGCAGCATGCTGTTTTAATACTGGAGGAGGCTAATCTTTTACAAATCTGTGATGTCGAAGTGCACTAAGAGAAGCTTCGGGGATAGAGATCAACCAGCTCCTTAGGTCTGACCCCTTTAAGCTCAAATGAATGATAAACGTGTTAGCCGAGACCGCTCTCAGGATCTGCACCATCCACTGAAAGGACTGCCAGACCGTTTGGCTTGGAGCTGACCATCATTTTACACCGCTAAACACATGTACTGTACAAACATTGCTGTGGAACACCTGTACAATTCATCTTTCAGTGAAAATAACAAACGTTGACACCCCTTAAGAAAGAAAAAGTTAAATCAACACTTAACAAAGAGAACCGTTGTACAATCAAACACCTCTTCAGGCCTTTACATTATCAAGTGGTGACGTTGCCATGCCAACACAGTGATAGCGTCACGTAGTCCGCCACCCAATAGTAGTACTACAGCAGAGGATAAAACATCGATAACTCATGTTGCATTTTATAAAATCCTTAAGATTGTATCTTCTGATTTTTGTTGGTTTGTATTTATTGCTTGATTAGATGGCACGTGGGCAGGATTTACCAAAAAAAGAGACCAATAAGTTCAGGATTGTGTTGACACGTACACAAAAGTAAGAATAAAAATGCAGCAAATACTGTCACCTTTGGCAAAATTCAATCTCCGAAATAGCCTTGGGTCATAGTGGCAACACATTGTTTATATCATGTCTTATATGATACATACGGCATATGAGCAAAATATTTTCAGAAATTCATCTAGGAAATAAAAAAAGCTCCATATCTGTAATAGCAAAACAAGACACAATTGTGCTACAAGTGCTTCTGTGTTCTTGGCACCTGTGGCCTCAGTCAAAAGTGAGTCCTTCTGCATACAGTAAAGCTGCAGTAGAGTGACTTTCCTCACCAGAGAAAGAGAGAGATGGAGAGGGAGAGAGACAGAGGGAGTCCCTGCTGTTGAGTTATGTTGCAGAGCAGCCCCCAAGCCCTCAGGTAAACTGCCTAATTGGCATGCTCCTCCCTCATCCCTCATCCTCCTGGTTTGGTGGAACATTCCGAAGACAACCATCTTGCTCAGACAGCCATCTTGCTCAGACATTTACAGAGTCCATCAAAAAAATCTACTGAAGAGGACAGATAACTAAATGATACACCATTAATAGATACTTGCTTTGTTCATAGTCACACAAAATGCAGAAATGCCTTCTGTAGTGGTTCTCTCAATAAATGAGAAAACCACTAGCTGTGTTTTGGACATTTCATTCCTATCATTCGTTAAAAAAATAAAAGAATAAATATCAGGCTTCTTTCCAAAATCCCTATGTGTTTCCAGTTTACATTCGTGTCTGCTAGCAAATTCCCACAGGGTTCCTCAATCAGAACTCAAACCAAGAAACAGTAATCAGACCCACAGCCATTACATTTGTGCAGTTTTGAAAATATATGGCCTCTTCTGCAGCACTTGAGTCAATAATGACAGTCAGGATAAAATATTGATATTCTTGCTTCATAGTTTTCCAAGTCAAAGGGTTGTGACACTAAATATGAAGTAATTTAACACACTCTAAACTAAAGAAATCAGGCCGAGACCTCAGCCCCTGCCTTCATATCTGCCTTCAGAAAGAACATAGGATTAGTGTTTGGGGGTTTTAAAGCACTCTTAACTAAAGTACCACTTTTGTGAGCCAGTCTTTTTACTCGTTATGCAGCGTATTGTTCTCAAACGTCCCATAAAAAAAAACATTATTCCCTCATTTCACATAAAAAGAAAAGCTGCAAGGAAAAGCGTGATATTTTTTGAGATTGTACGCCAGCAGAGCTCTGGTGGAATGGTATGGGACATTCAAGTTACTGAATTACACACTACAAGTTGCATACAGGTTTGTTCTACATTCTAATACTGTGTATGCTTTACCAGTATCAAACGGGGTGATCTAAACAGGGCAAGGCATTCACACTGGTAACACAGACCAAATGGATATCACTCTAGTCGTTGTAAAAACATCAGTGCACTTTGTCTACTTTTCAAATATCAACCATTCACTACTTCAAGCCTTACGGTTGTCAGGATATTTCCACTTCAGCATGTGATAAGTACAGTTTTAAGGCTTTGGCAAAAGCCTTTACAATATGGTACAGAATATGTCCACAATATATATCAGGATGCATAATCAAACCCCTCTCCCCTCCCACATATTAGCAGTGTTTTGTCGTCAGTGGGCGAAAGCCAAGATGGCAGCAGCAGAAATGGTTCTGTTTTGATAAGTTGTCAAGTGTCTCTGTTCCAAATGTGAGTTTTATACCATCTAGAGTATTATAGCAACACAAAGCAGGTGTTTCACTCATTACTCTGACTATTTCAAAAGGTTCACAACCTTAGTCAAGTATTTGATTGACGAAAGGGTTGCCTTACTGTCATTTAAATTTGGAAATACATTTTCTGTACATTTGACAAAGATTCAATGACAGTAAACTTGTTTATCAGTGCATCTTTACGCATATCTAATTTCACATGGTTCAGACAACAGTTTACAGAGTGGAAAGAAGCATGTGATGTGTCTGGTCCCTGGAGACCTGCTTTTTGAGTTTCCTAATAGCATTCTCACTAATGCTTCTACACTGGCTCTCTTTTGCCGTTGTCGAATTTCAAACCATTCATTGGAAACTCACAAGAGATGTTTTGCTCGTACAAAAAAAAGGTTTTGTTTTGAATGTGCAAGCGATAAAACTGTCCCAGAGTTCTCTCAGTAGTCTGTGAATGGCTTCCACTCCCTCCCATTATAAAATCAATCATAATTTTAAACTTAAGCAAAATGACAATTATGCGATTTCACTGTATGCCATTTGCTTGAGCCTCTTCCTCGAAAGGCATTTGCATTCACAGACACATTTCATGCAAAATATTCATCATTTTTCAAACAAAGAAACACATTTCTTTTACATGTTAATCTAAAAAGAGGCTTATTTTTGTAATGTTATTTTTTTTTGGCAATATAGTTTTTTCTTAGATTTTTTTATGGCAGGCATCATACGCTCACATTGGGTACAGAGGCATGCCACACTTGCATTGCTTTTGCATTCTACAGTTGGCTGTAGCAGGTGTGATGTCATCGAGTCAGTGCAGCTGTGGGCAGCTG
Organism: Galaxias brevipinnis; assembly: GCA_036023535.2. Lineage (NCBI taxonomy): Eukaryota > Metazoa > Chordata > Actinopteri > Galaxiiformes > Galaxiidae > Galaxias > Galaxias brevipinnis. The sequence goes on along the minus strand of JAVQIZ010009405.1, from coordinate 5,776 downwards.
TATCATTCATATGCCCCACTTTCACACACACAGCACACATACTTTTATTCTCTTTAAGTTCAACAAACATACACACACATCATATGATCTCCCCCAGACACACAAACTAAACGTCCATAAAACCTTTCCTCTCCTATTGGACACATTCCAACTCAGCATTACACTGTCTGGATGACATCACAGTTAGGGTGAAGTCGGGGAGAGGGAAGAGGGAGGTATATACAACAAGCTTCAAATGGATTCATAATAAAATCAGCCAGGCTCTGTGCCGCATGCAGAAATGGGCTGGGGTCAGGTGGGTTTTGTTGGGGTCAGGGTTCAAAGTTCAAATGAGAGACCAAATGGAGTCTAGGGGACGCCGGTTGGGGGGGGGGGGGGGCTGTCTGGCCCAGGGTTGCAGTCAGATTCATGAACACGAGGTAGGGGTTGTTGGAAAAGAGGAAATCAAGGCAAGAACGATAAGCGCAATAGTCGATAATAGTTGTATTATTCTACTTTTTTTTTTTCTTAACAGTTTTTTTTTCTGTCTATATGTAGATTTTTTTTTGTCACATTTATTTTCTTTATTTTTACTTTGTACATGTATGACATGAATGTGGCTCATAGGGGTAGGGTGTTCTCTACCGTTGCTGGTTCTGAAGAGGATGGGGGTGGAGAGAATGAGGTTGGTGTGTGTGTGCGGGGGGGATTTTTGGGGGGTATAGAAGCTACATGATTATCAACTATATACAGGTTTTAGATAATACACAGAAGTTTACTGCTGCTAGTGCCCGTATATTTCATATTTTGTAATATCACATACAAGTCTACTATTTGTGCTCAGATGTTGTAGGTTGGCAAATATTGCTAGCAGAGTGTTCCCCAAGTTGTTCCCCAATAACCTCGATAGATTATGTTGATTGTGGTTTCAATGTAATTGTTGCTTTGTTAATGAAGTTTGCATACTATAATGTATTAATACATGTATAATTTCCTCAGAATCAAATAGTTAACACAATAGAAATGTTAGTTTATCTTGATTTGATCAGTAGAAAATTTAAAAGTGCACAACCAAAGTGTAGCACTTCTTAGGTTTGGTCTGATAACGCTCAGAGCAGTGGGAGAATTCATGTATGTTCATGCATTAACCATACAACCAGACAGGTTTCATTATTGATCACACCCTTTGGATGGCTGGAACACGATCTGACCAAAGTCTCACACACAACTCATTCATGCAATCTTTCAAACACACACGCACGCTCGCTCGCATACAACATAGCTCTGACGTGCAACTAATAGCAAATCTGTCCGCGGGAAAGCTCTTTCAATCAGCGACCATCTCAACCGTTCAAATAATAGCCAACTGGTGGCAAGATGAAGGAGGAGCAAATAAATGAGGATATGGATGATCAGTTTAGAATCGGATGGAAGGAGGAGATTCTGGCTCTCAGGAGGCACAGAGTGTGTCCCTCCTCTGTGACAGTGTGACTTTAGGGTAGAGCTGGGAACAGGGGGGTTTGAACGGGAGTTAATATGGTGTCTTCTGTCATTTATGGTCGCCCAGTTTGTCTGTCTGCGTCAGACCTAAACTCTGCTTCCATGCAAACGGTTTGTTTTCTGAGAGATGGGGTAAAGCCAGAAACCCCCCTTCTCCTCCTGGTGTTACAGCTCTTTTGGGATCAATCTCTACCCCCTCCCCATCTATCCATCCACCCCCATGACAACAGATAACTAATTGCGAGGTCCATACCTTGGAATGACCAGGGGGATGTGCCAGGGGCTGCTTGGATGAAGGAGGGGGGGAGGGGGGGGGGCAACAAACCAGGACCATTGAACAGTATTGGGAAAACATGATCGTACTCGGTCGGATGTCACAGGTTGGTTTGGGACGGCGATGTGAGAGTACTTATATCGGTTAGTGTTTTCCGTTGAAGTAGATGAGTAGGGGAGGGAAACAAAACAAAAACAATCATAAATCCAAAAATTTCAAAACAAAAAAAAGTATAATAATAGTAAAAATAAAAAAGTTATTGGTTTTAAAATATAACACTAGTATTGGTAGAAGAAATAAACTCTTAATGACACAAACATAAATGAAACGTTGTAAGAGGAGAGGACTTGGCCAGGGCTTGCACGGCAGGACCAGGAGGATTGTTGCTCTCTTTCTTCCTCCGTCTCTCTCTCTCTCTCTCTTCATCTCTCTCTCTCTCTCTTTCTCTCACTCCTCGCGGAGCTGCAGGCGGTAGTGGAGGTAGCGCATCTGGAAGAAGAGCCTCTCCAGGGGCGAGCGGCACATCCCCGGCAGCTTGTAATCCTTGTTCTCGCCCGACCGCCGGAAGCCCAGCGACTCGTATAGCTTGTGGGCGGCCAGCTTGACGGCGGTGGTTCCCAGGACGACGGCGGCATAGTTGTTCATCATGGCGAACTCCAGGACGCGCCGGCCGAGCAGCTTGGCGATGCCCTTGCCGCGGAAGCGTGAGTCCACCGACATGCGTCGCAGCTCCACCGTGTTGTCGTCCTCGCGGCCCTGCGCCGCCACGATGCCCACCACCTGGCCCTCCAGCACGGCTACCCAGAAGCAGGAGCCTGCCGGAGACACGGTTAACCTGCCGTTAGCCATACATTACTACCTAAATATACATAAATCTATATATGCATCTATCAACATACTGTTAGCACACGGTCAACCAGCTGCTTGTCACAAAATAGCATACCTTTCCAGCTCAACATATAGTTACCACACAGTCAGGTAACGTCAGCATGTGCCCAAATGATTAATACATTAATTGCACACGTTAATTCCATGTAACATGTTTCCTTTAAGAAACATACAGCTTTCATATCTTACATGATGTTCAAACAGGTTAGCTTGATCAGCTGAGCAAATCAGGATCAACTTTTGACAATATCAGTTTGAAAGACCACAGCACAAGAGAATGTTGGGGAAGCTACAACACTGTTGAATGGAAAGAATTTCAACAACATCATCTGAAATTGTACAGTAATGCATCGTATTCTTAATAAAAATGTATCATTTTGAGAGATAACATTCATCACACAGAAACAAAGAAACCGTCATCGTACAACAATTACACATTCACGTTTTCCATTGTAAACCCCTGAACTGTTAATAAGACAGCTTAGGCAATCCTCCTTCATGGAGTAAAAACATTTTCTTTGAAATAAATAAGCAAGTGCTTAAAAATCTGGGCGATGTCTCTATCAGCAACTTCACGCCATGTCACAATAGGCCAAACAATCTGGATGGGGAGAAAGAGTGGCAGTCGCGATCTACTGAATAATGGCATCAACCTCTTGATACTCATAGTGAAATGTACCGTTATTACTCGGCTGTCATTCATAGTCAAGAGCACATCAGAGCCGGCCTGCTGCACAGCCCACCGACAGGCATTGGGACAGACGGAGACGGACACAAACACAGGAAAGGCCATTTCAACTGAAAATTGGAACGATGGGATAGCAGGCTTGTGCCAATTTTAAGCACCAGAGAGATAGACACTGAGATTCTTGGATAGAGAAAGTTGCATTTAATTGATAGGTACTTGATGTAGTAATAAATACTACAATGATTCAAAAATGTTTTGCCAAAAGAGCTTTGTGTAATTTCAATGTGTGCACTGTTAATTAGTGCAGGTCGTGTTGAGCACTCACTTCATATTTTAGTCAACAAGGTGCCAGACAACTAAAATGGCAAACCAAAAAAAGAACATCAAATATGAAAATGCCTGCCAAAAATGTAATGAGCAAACGTGTTGCCGTCCAATGATATGTGGACTGAGGCCTGAACAAGCTTAGGTGTCTGCATGACTAAATCTACTGTAAAGTTAATCAGCAAAAGCCTTTTTTAATATCGGTGGTTGACAGTGCTGGAGCAATGCATCCTTACTGTAACGTGAAACTCCACTGGCATCTTGCAGCCCTGAGTATGTCAGCCTTTACAACCTTGAGAACGATCGATAAGGTGTAATGTTAGCATCGCTCAGAGGATGTTGTAGGCCTACACTGAAAACATTTAACATGAACAACAAATGTCGCTATCGCTGACTGCTTAGTTATTTGTCTGTGTTGAGTTCATACCGAAATATAAATTTTTCTCTGACTCTAAATCTAAATCTTTGCAAATTTGTAAATGACCCCTTAGTTCCTGTCATCCACAATGGGGAAAATCTCTTCCTGCTGCTCTGCTGAGTAACAGTGCTGTAATAGCCTTTTAGACAGTCAGCTTTTTTGTGTCATACCCTTGTGGGCATATATTTGTACTAATATACCATCTGTTGACTGTAGATAAACCTTTTCCGTGACTGACAGTCCTCGCCAGCAAAAATATAACTTGTCATTCTGTCCAGGCTTACTGAGAAAGACATTCACTGTCGCACGCACACCCACACACACACAACAAAACTGCGGAAGGCCACATGTTTGAGAGGAGGGAGAGTGATGGGAATGGGAATTTTGGAGAAGCACAGTTGGAAGCAGACAAATGCAAAATGATTACAGTATTGTTCATCCACCCGATGGTTTGGGAATGTGCATTTGAAATGGGATACACACCAAGTACTGTTACAACACATGATTACCTAAGGTTATGGCATTCATTCCTTATCCATCAATATTGTAGGAGGGGACTGTGCAGCAAGGCTGCAAATTGCTATGGGGGAGGGGCTCAGAATGAAGATGAGTGCATGTGTGTGTGGGGGGGGGGGGGACTTTGACGTTTGTAATCATTGGCTGTAATTGTGACAAGAGAAAGCTAAGAAAATCGTCTCAGTTTAAGTTTACTGCAGTAAACACTGCTGATGTAAACAATCCTTCTCTTTTCACGCCATCTTCCTCACAAGCACAAAAGATGTAAATGGACTCTGCACAAGAACAGTCGCGACACCCGTTTTCCCGACGATTTGACACATCTCAGATCCTCATCTTGGACGCCGCTTACATAACTGTCAGCCCCCATCCCTGTTCACACACTTTCCACATCTGCCGTGGTAACCTATCTGTCATGTGATATACAGTAGATCTGCCATATGGTGCCCCTCTCCCGACGCATGTGTGCAGAGCCGCACGTACAAACCAGCACACTCAGCGTTCCACAGGGACCAGTAAGCATGCTGGGCGTGTGTCTCAGGCTGCCACCTATAGACCGCCCAACCAGTCATTTTCTACCCCTCACCCCACACTGATGAATGAGGAGGAGGACAGGGGACCAGCAGGGGCACGCACACACACACACACACACACACACACACACCAATACTGCCGTATATTGTCAAAATGTGTGTATCAGCACACACAAACATACAGACTCACTCTAAATACACACCAACACTCGTTAAATATAAGAAAACTGATTTATTTACTGATAATGGCCTATAAAGAATGCCCCATTTCTAAATAAGTAAATTAATGCACTAACGTGTGTTAGAGCTGCAAACACATCCCCCCACAACACACACACACACCTTTCATCTTGGTGACAGCTCCATTATCTCAGACACTGATCCTTGAGGCTGCACTAGTGGCTCTTCACCATTAGTTACTGTCCTACCGTATCTGTAGATGTGTGTGTGTGTCAGAGAGAAAGAGTACGTCTGTCTTCAAATGTGCATTTTGTGTGTTATCGATGAATAAATGAATGTGCCTGTTTGTGTTCCTTTATCCATCCATCCACCCATTAGCTATACCGCTTATCCTATGCAGGGTCGCGGGGGGGCTGGAGCCTATCCCAGCCGACACAGGGCGAGAGGCGGGGTACACCCTGGACAGGTCGCCAGTC
>JAVQIZ010009401.1:0-20626 GCA_036023535.2 Galaxias brevipinnis | reverse complement strand
CCAACAAGCTGTCGGCTAAAATGCGGCTACTTAACGCTGGCTATTATCAATCGCGGTCGTTAACATTTAGATTTGGCTGACGGCGAGCCAATAACGTGTACTGTACAGTGTAGACCCGCCGCGAGTACACCAACGATCCCGAATGCAAATACAGTAAAACCGATAACGTTACACAAACACATTTGCTTATGTAATGTCATGAAAAGCATTTTGAAAATGCTTCAATAATAGTTACGTAAATGCTACTACACAACAGTTACGTTGGCTACATATTACTTTGCTAACGTTAGAACCTGTATACGAACACCGTTACCTTCTACAATTCTGCCATATTTGCTGAAATACTGCTCAAGGGCCTTTTCATTTGTTTCGGTATTCAGTCCGCCAATGAAGAGTTTCCCAGGTCGATCTGCTTCTGCCATATTTGCACGAGGTTTGAGTTATAGCAACCTGAAAGAGAAAGGTGGTATAAATCCCAAATTAATCAATATTTTTAAAAGATATCCGATGCAGTCGGATAGCTAGTTTAAGAATATAATTAAATGTCCGTGGGGTTGACTGTGTGGGCGAGTGAGGTTAACTTGCAAACCAAAGGCTAAGCAAAATGGCGTGGACAAGCGTAAGCTACACAGTGCGTAGCCAGTCGAGTAATGCCATGCCCGCCATGCATTGTATCGCGGATATTGTCATCACTTAACGTTAGCAAATAAAACGTAATAGTTCACTACCTAGCTACACAATACTAAATAAGGTCGGACGATAAACAAAGACACATTTTAATTATGCACAAACATACCTTTGCAAATCGCAGTTCTAACCAACGTCGTTAGCCTATGCTCTATGGCGCTAACGATAGCTTCCTAGCACAACAGGGACGAAATAAACTAGCGTAAGGCACGAACGAAAATCACGAGGCTAAATCAGTTAGGGGGCGTTGATTACCAAATCACGTGCGTACCTTTATGTTAGTTTATCAAGTGTTTCCTTAAACACCAGAGAACAGCGTTTAAAAACTGTCTCCCATGTCCAGACAAAGCTTTTCACACAGATAACAAAAACGAATTTGGGTCATATGCCAAAAAAGTACTGTTCTGTTTAAAATGGTTAGACTTGATCGACAAGAATTAAACCAATCAGATGTCTCGTTGCATTTTGCGTATGACTAAGGGCAGCACGCACAGACTACCCACACGTCATCAGCGCTGACAGGTCAGCAGCCGCAGCATCATCATCATCAAGCTGGCTTGCTAACGTTTAGCTAGCTAGATTGGTTGGTTGGCTAGCTACATATGAGCAGATATTTATAAGAATTAGCTAATTTATAATTATCAATCGACAACGCTGTGAGTGATTTTACCAGTTTAAAATGAAGGAACGGACAGACTCACGTGTTTTACTGCTGTTCTTGCTAATGGTAGTTAGCTTGTGTTCTGGCTTCTACCTTCCGGGTTTAGCCCCTGTGAGTTTTTGCTCCGAAGCAGGAAAAGAAGGTGATGAATGTCAGGTAAACTACCTTTATTACAATTTAAGTACATGGACATTAGGTGTCGGCCTGTGATTATTTAACGCTTAACGTTATAGCGAATTAGTTTTAGTTATTATAGTATACCTACACTTTAGCGAAATTGTTTGCGTTGTTGCCAGCCTCTGCCTTCAGACGGATCTGGCTGCAACTATTCAGTGGTAGACAGGAATAACTGGATTCATTAATTAAAAGTTTAAAGTTTGACAGTGTTTCTTATGCATACACATATAATTTGAAAAGCAAACGCAAGTTTCTATTGAACGTTTAATTTCCAATGGGAATAGCAATTGTAACTCGGAAACTCAATTTTCAATAAATTATGCATCGAGGACTACATGGCAAAATAAAATAGTGTTTGTTTTTCCGCGTTGAAGTTGATTAAAGTATTTCTAGTACTAGTCCATCAGCTAAATTGCCGATTTGCCATTACCGTCAGTCTTTAGTTTTAAGATGTACTACTGACGATAAACCACCCATTCTTAACTATTTTTATTTTATATAAATTTTTTTCAGACGAACATCCAGTTATTTGTAAATCGATTGGACTCAGTGGAATCTGTACTGCCTTACGAGTATGATGTGTAAGTGGTCTATTTTATAAAGTTAAGCAATCTGTCATCATAGTTAGAAAAATGTATTGTATGTTAATTTATTGTTTAACTTAAATGAAACCTGTTGGGAAATGCTTTCAAAGCTTCGACTTCTGCCAAGATATTGAGGAGAAGAGGCCTTCTGAAAACCTTGGACAAGTGTTGTTTGGGGAGAGAATTGAGACCTCGCCATACAAGGTTATAACTTGACCTTACATTTTTGGGATAACTTTACTTTCATTTCATTCTTGGAGGCAGTCCACACATGTTACGTTATATGTTGGTACTGGAATTTCAGGTTTTCATCCTGAATAGCTGGTTCACCCACCTTTTCCTGTTCTGCATTACTGCCAAGCTACTGACCTAACCTTAATCCTGATTTATTTCAGTTCAAATTCAATGAAGAAGTAAAATGCAGGAAAGTGTGCACTAAATCCTATGTGAAAGCCAATGCAGAAGATAAAAAAAAACTGGATTTCATCAAAAGAGGAATGCAGTTGAACTATCAGCATCACTGGTATGCCTCTCATGTCATATCCGTAACATCCTTTTCAATGCAAATATTCATAATATCTATAAGCTATATCAATAATCACTATGCTGCAATGGTTAAACAGGTTTGGGGAAAATTAATGCTATGACAGAAGGAGACTTAAAACGAGTTGTGAATGTCACCACAAAAAAAAAAAGGTTTTGCTCCTTTCAGGATTGTTGACAACATGCCTGTAACGTGGTGTTACGACGTAGAAGACAGTCAGAAATACTGCAACCCAGGCTTCCCTATTGGCTGCCTTGTCAACTCTGATGGCCGAGCTAAAGATGCCTGTGTCATCAATGTAAGTTTACTACTTGTAACTGTCATGCTGTATTATTTATATATTGAATAATTCAAATTATTAACCTGTAGACCATTGTTTCTTTTATTTTAAACTGTAAAATGCATACGTTTCTAGGCCTGTAGGATTCAATTTATGTATTGTCTTTTTGCAAATGTTTATTTTTTAGAGTATATATTTGGATGGTATAGCAACCCCATTGGGCATGCAATAACAATATAAGTTTAGGATAGCAACCATAAACAAAATATGAAGACACTGCTGAAGTATTTCAGTTAATATGCCACCACTAAATAAAAAAAATTGAATACTCAAGGCTTATTAAAAAGATTGTCAGTCTAAATAAAACCTTTATTTCAGGCGGAATTTAACAAGAAAAACACTTTCTATGTCTTCAACCACGTGGACATCAAAATCACTTACCACAGTGGGGCCGATGAAGGCTGGAAAGGAGCTCGGCTTGTGGCTGCCACTCTAGAGCCCAAAAGGTAAGACTGTGGGGGTAGATAATGAGGATATGTTTCTACAAACACCGTATGATTGTTTGATATTTGTCAACTTTCACAAGAAGTATGCCACTGCTGTTTGATGCGTTGCTCAGTTTTGGAATGGCCTACTCACTTTATAATTATTCGCTGATTCAAAGGTTAGGACACTCCAGGAGATGCTACACTAATTATTTGCGTTTTCATTGTCCACCAGTGGATGGCGAAGCACTTGCCTTTTACACAGATTTCTCACACTAAGATCTTTTAATATTGTTTCTAACTCTTTTGATGGGTCTTTCACTGTGTCGTGTTTGTGATAAACAGTATCAAGCATGCTGACGAAAATAATTTGGAGTGTGGTGGTCTCACTCCCATGGAGGTTCCAGGGGATTTTGAGAGCGATCTGAAGATTACCTACTCCTACTCTGTTGTTTTTGAGGTATGTCTAATGAGAAGAAAAATGGCATTTGATTTGTGAATACTATTTTATCGGTTTATCTACCAAATGCAACACTCCAGACTCTATGCAGTAATAAACATCTTCCTTTTCATAGCAAAACAATGACATCAAGTGGGCGTCTCGGTGGGACTACATCTTGGTCTCCATGCCTCACACAAACATCCAGTGGTTCAGGTATGTTTTGTTTCTTGACATGCAATGCTAGTGGATATAATGTTTCTTCTGGTAGGTAATGTGTATGTTTATGCCTTTTGTTGTCCAGCATCATGAACTCCCTGGTCATTGTGCTCTTCCTGTCTGGCATGGTGGCCATGATCATGCTGCGGACCCTGCACAAGGACATTGCCAGATACAACCAAGTGGACCAGGTAAAAACAAACTCCCCCCTAAAACGACTCACACCGGGCTGGTGCCTGTTGGCTGGTTCATCATATATACAAAGCCATGCAAATATCTATTCCAGACCAGCTGCTGCCAAAGACAAATGGGCTTTGTAGGGGACTTGCAAAAATTAAATCTCTGAGCTATACATCTGTTGTAATGTTTCACAGGGAGACTTGATAAAGGTTCCATCCCCTGCAGGAAAAACATCCATACTCTATGTAAGATTGTCAGATGTTGTAAGCACAAACTACTGTGGTGATTTAATCTGGTGATCTGAAGGTTTTGGGAAAGTATCTATGTGGGTGTCACGAGAACCTAGTAAACTATGGTGTGGTAAAATATTACATTTAAATTAACATAATTGTACCTAAATTTACTAGGATTTGTCTTATTGAAAAACACCATATTTTACACTTCATGGCAAATACGCAGAGGAAGGGACCTAGCTGTCCTCAATTTGTTACCTCTTGTCTTCCCATGTAATTTTGTGGGAAGTGGTGATTACTCTTAAAGTGACAATGCTACATGTTGCTTACTTGTTTCCAATTGGCTGTGTGTTTCCGTGTGCCTCGCCAGGAGGACGCCCAGGAGGAGTCCGGGTGGAAGCAAGTGCACGGCGACGTGTTCCGCCCCCCCAGAAAGGGCATGCTGCTGTCTGTGTTCCTAGGCCAGGGCACCCAGATCTTCATCATGACCTTCATCACCCTCTGTAAGCACTTTGACCCCCCCCCCCCGACCCTACTCCCCGACATGACTGCTGCGATACCACATGACACGACGGCGCTAATGTCCTCCTGCCTTGTCTCTCTAGTCCTGGCCTGCCTGGGCTTCCTGTCCCCAGCCAACCGAGGGGCTCTGATGACCTGCGCTGTGGTCCTCTGGGTCCTGCTAGGCACCCCGGCTGGCTACGTGTCTGCTCGCCTCTACAAGAGTGAGTCCCACTTACACACCCCAGTGCTCTAGCTTTCTTACAATAGGAGTAACCAGACAGACCACGACTGAAAAACTATGAGTTTGGCGGTAACTTTGGAGTTTGGGCTAAACAGCATTCCAGCAAATAACGACAACATGTCATTGCTCAGACAGCCAGTACTGCCACACACCCTGTTTTTAAGCGTTTTTTAAAATTACAAAGAAGATTTGTTGTCTATTCGGGGTGTGCAGTTGCTGTTTACAGCATAGCAAGTTCAGGTTACACCACCGGCCTAACCGGTTTTCCATTCAATTTTAAACAATTCGCTTGTGTCTAGCATTAAAGCTTTGTTTGCTTTATATTGCACAACAGAGGACCTCATATCAGTATCTTGTGTCTGTAGCTTTTGGAGGGGAAAAATGGAAGACCAACGTACTACTGACAGCTCTGTTGTGTCCTGGGTAGGTCTGCTTTCTGCAAATCATCACATGCAAAAACCTTAGCACAAATAGGTTACAAAAATAAATCGCTTACTTTTTTTTTGTCTTTCAGGATTGTGTTTGCCGACTTCTTCCTGATGAACCTGATCTTGTGGGTGGAGGGCTCCTCCGCAGCCATCCCCTTTGGCACCCTGGTGGCTATCTTGGCGCTCTGGTTTGGCATCTCTGTGCCTCTAACTTTCATCGGCGCCTACTTTGGCTTTAAGAAACCCGTGAGTTTGCCCTGTGTCACCCACACTGTGTGGCGTTGTTGTTAGAACATGCCATTGGTCAACATAGATCTATTGGTATTCAGGTGTTTTTCTACATGGAAAAAAAAGAGTTCTATTGGTAGCCAATGAGAGATCAGCTACACCTAAATGAAAAGATGTTGTTTAGCTTTTTCAAAAACGAATTACTCTACAATAATGTTTATATGCACAAGCTTGTTATGGGTGGAGAAAGAAGAACAACATTTTACGTTTTATATATTTTTAAATATTAAAAACAACATTATATTGCCTTGACTAGATAGAGCAGTGAATTTGACCTCTTCTTCGCCAATTCTTAAACTCGTGCTCCTTTATCTGCACCCGCAGTCTATTGAGCAGCCCGTGAGAACCAATCAGATCCCTCGTCAGATCCCAGAGCAGTCCTTCTTCACCAAGCCTATCCCTGGCATTATCATGGGGGGCATCCTGCCTTTCGGCTGCATCTTCATTCAGCTCTTCTTCATCCTTAATAGCATCTGGTAAGAGTTGACACCGACTCTACCCTAATGTCTGCACCCTGGGTGATTAAGGTGGCACCTTTTGTAATTTGCGCCTCACTTTAGAGTGTCTGAATTCTAGACTGACAAGTATCCCGCGCTAGAGATGGGCAAGTTATTTTGGTGGTAGGCCAACGTGTGTTTTGTTTTGTGCTCCAGGTCCCACCAGATGTACTATATGTTTGGCTTCCTGTTCCTGGTCTTCATCATCCTCCTCATCACCTGCTCGGAGGCCACCGTCCTGCTCTGCTACTTCCACTTATGTGCAGAAGTAAGAGACAATGGGCTTACTTTGCTTGGCTTGTTAAGTTGCTGCACCCATGCAACTCCTTCTCTTTGTTAGTGCATTACTGTGACATTTGTTCCCATGAGACGGTTTGAGTTTTGTGAGCTGGTGGTTTTGTCTGTTCGGTTCATTTTGTCTGATTTTGGGGGGTTTATTGTGTTGTTTTGTATTTGGATGCGTTTTCTCGTGTTGGTGCCGCCGGGCCTAAAGGGTGCGCTGTGTTGTAATGTGTGTCCAGGACTACCACTGGTGGTGGCGCTCCTTCCTGACCAGCGGCTTCACGGCAGTCTACCTGTTCGTCTACGCCATCCACTACTTCTTCTCCAAGCTGCAGATTATAGGAGCGGCCAGCATCATCCTCTACTTTGGCTACACCACCATCATGGTCCTCATCTTCTTCCTCTTCACAGGTCAGTTTGAGGGAGCAGAAATCCCTTTTCAGCTATTTTGGTGTGTTTTTTATATTGGTTATATGTGCCAAATGGTCTATAAACAAAATGGCAAGGCCATAGTTAACCTCTCTAGTCAAAACTATAGTTCAAGATCAAGTGTAGTGCCATGTTGAATCACTTTGATGACCAGAGGGCACATACAAATATGTCTGTATGTGTCCGCTTATAAACGGAAGTGTCCTTTGACTGATTGTCTGTAACATCTTAATTTAACGTGTTGGACTCATGAGAAAGCATCATCAGAGTGTTGCCACAGGGAATCGCAATGAATCCATTGTTCGCTTGCCTGTTTATTGAAGGATGGCTTGTCCAGACACGACCCAGCCGTGCTTCCATACCATGGACTTTGGATGGATCACTTTTTATTGCGTACTGGAATAGACCAGCAGGTAGACGGGTTTGGGGAGTTTGATGTTGGCTCAATGATTCTGCTGACCTGATGTCAAGCTTTAATGTAGGAGTGCCAGTGTGTTTATGCTTATGAAAGTAGTAATAGTTGAAGTATTCAGGTTACCCATCCTGTTCGAGCGACGTCATAGGCCAGGATGGGCAGTGTTGCGGAACATTATTTGCACAGTCCTTGTGCCTACGCCATTTTACCACTGCGTTGATGCAGCATGGTTTTTGTTGACGCCATTAAAATTGCAAGAGTAAGATGACCCGCGGATTGAAAAGGGATATTTCTGTAACGTCTGCGTTTGTCAGGAGGAAAGATCCTATCACAGGCCTATTGGGAATTCACCCGATTCAGCGGTTGCCATGGAGCATAATAGGGTACAACATGGAACCCTGGCTATTGGTGTTATGGCAACCTCGCCGGATTGGTACTTGAAATGTAGCTGTGCACCAGGATAGAGATGTAGGCGTATATATATATCCACCACAACAGTGCTATCAAACGGCTGGGACGAACAGAGATTCTTAAAGCTTCCTCCCTGTCGGCAGTTTGGAGCAAGTATAGGTGGACACGGGTTGACATGGAAACGGCACACGCTTGCCCTGTCCTCCTTTTGTTCACACACCCACACAAACAAATGATGGCATATGTGCCACATTGTGGGAGAAATGGGAATGTATAATCCTTGCAGGCTAGTTTGATGCTGAAAGGCTTTTTGAAAGCCCAGAGAGGGTGGAATGCATTCCGAACTTATCACCACAGCAATTTTTATTGCCTGCCTAAGACTAGGGTAAGCGATCTCGGACAAGGATGGTAGAGACTCTTTTGTGAGTCAAATAAATCCTCAAGAAAGCCCTTCATTCTCCTCCCTGCCTCTGGTTCCGATTTGAATAATCCTCATCTTTCCCATTTTTCCAATTTCCTCAGAGAATTATTTTTACTTCCTGACATTCCCCTTTTTCCCTCCTTCTGAACTTTGATCAGAACTTAACTCTGTTTTGTGACGCCTTTTGAAAAGTCAGATAGACTAGGGCTTTCATGGCCAGATAAATTGGTCTTCTCCTATGATTTTGCCCAATTAAAATGTTATCTCGTCTCCCCCCAGAGAGGAGCTCACATAAATAGGCTATCTTCCGATTTTCACTCTGACAAATGAGGCGCTGGTGCTTTGGCAGACTTCCACATTCATCTTGCCACCTCTCTCAATAGAAAGTTACCAGCCTTTTAGTGGATGGAAACGGTTGGCGCTGTGATAGTGAACCAGCTGTAAGATGTAACGCGAGGGGTTATTTCGGGAGCCGATGCTCCTGAAGTGTCGTGGCCCCGTGTGCTCAGTCATTAGTTTTGTTTTTTTATTCATTTATGTGGGGTCCCCGTCTCCCTGAGCTGCATGAGGCCCGTGTGGCTCATCGGTTCCAATCCTCCCATGGCTTAGATGAAACGGGAGCGTGTTCAAAAAATCCTGCCAGCCTTACCTTTCAGTGTTTGAATTAGGCCTATAGCTGACACGGGGGCTTCGTTTCGAGATAACCTTTTCTCTTGTGTTTTTCACCCATTTTCGTTATCGTCGTCTGTTCTTCAGTAGCCTAACACAACCCTATCTTCTGCCAAACTCTTGTCTCTTTCTCTGTCTCTTCATCAGGTACCATCGGTTTCTTTGCTTGCTTCTGGTTTGTAAATAAGATCTACAGCGTGGTCAAGGTGGATTAAGGAGTAGGCTGGACTGACATCTTGCTCTATGAGTGCTCTACTTTTCAGCTTGGACTGTGAGTAGAAATTAGTCTTGGAACGGACTGACGAATACCGTCACTCGTCTCAAAGGACCCGGAAATCAGAGCCCGTCCCCTCTTGTGTTTGAAATGATATGTGGCTGTCTCTTAATTGTTTGCCGTTCACTGTTGACAATTAATTTAATGCTTCAGTTTGTTTTGACACCTTTATCACCAAGGTGAGTTCCAAAGATCTCCAGTGGGTAAACGTTTTTGGGAGGTGTTCTGAACTGCTTTAATTTTACTTTTCTATTGTACAAAAATACTTTACTCTGCTTTTATATTCCTGAAAGTTTATTTGTGGTTTTGTTTTCATCACCTCTGCAGTAATGATAAAATATATGCCGGTGCGTACAAAATGTTTCCTTTAAGGAACTGTCTTAAAAAAAAAAAAGTGATCTGTTTTGTTTTTTTCTTTCTTTTTCATATCAGTTATTGGGAGGTGTAGACAGGGGCTATAGATTCTTAACCGTTAACAGCCTGTATAATAGTTCCAGAAATGGATATACATATATTTGTAACCATGACATTGCTATTATGGACGTCTATTTCTTCCTTTATTTATTGGCATTGTTTTTGATTAAACTAAAAATAAATAGCAATCTTGGTTAAATAGCCATCTTGGTTATGAAGCACATCTGTATCATAAATTACTTATGTTGTAAATGCTAAACTTAAACTTGACTCTTGGCCACTGTAAAGATTCCTAGGCTTATCACTTAAAATGAAGACCAAGCTTCAAATGAAGTATGTACATGTACACACCCTTGTAGGACGTAAGTGATTGACTGTATTGTAATTTGTGTAAAAGATACTGCTGCTTTTTCCTTTTAGCAGTGTGGAGACATCACCCGAGGTGATACAATTTTTACAAATAATAAACACATTTGGTTATCGGAAAAAGATGTCACATTTGTTCTTTATGGCTTTTAAGGATTGAGGACAGGAAACAGCAGTGTAATGTAAATCCATTATAAAAGGCAAGTCAGACTGCTTTATATCCGCATTCTCAAGACCATATAGGTTAATATGTAACCCTAACGCATTGTAGACTAGAGTACCTTACACTATGTTTAAAACTAAAAGGCCAGAACAATTGATCGTAGCACAATTTATTATAAATTCACTATCAATAACATTGACAATTAAATGGTCAAAATAAAAAAGTACAATATAAATTACCAATATCTTTTTTGTAAGCATTAAATATAAAACATGTTCTTTTTTACATTCACTACATTAGATAACTCTTATCCACATAAACAATACTAGTGACCTGTGTCTTCAACTAACACTATGATTGTCAACTATGTCCCAATGCAACAGCAAAAATATGCCCAAAACTCAGGTCGACATTTTTTTTTATTCTCTACACCAGTTAAGTCTCAAATAAATTACATCCTACCTTCTGTTTGTGTAAGCTTAGATCGTTGTAAACATGTTTAATGTATTACATTATATTTGTATAAAGCACTACATTTGAGACGCTGTTGAGCCTAAATTTTTTGTTCTCAAATAGCTTTGAGATACGTTGTGTAGAAATAGACAACATAAGAAATAGAACACATACAATAGTAACATCTACCCTTCTACCTTCACTATTATTTACTTTCAACATCTTTGTAACAAAATAACTTTTGTCTAATTTTCAAGAAATGTTCCTTTTAAAAATGAATCACACAATTAAAACTTGGGAGTATTTGCTTGATTTTTTTTTTTTTAAATAACACTGTGTGGCTCTTTGCCAGCTGCACTATGCCATGAAACATACTAATACTGTAGTATAAAATGCAATAGAAAAACAAATATGGAGTAGGAACAATTCTTTTGAACTTCAGATAATAATAAAAAAATTGCCAAAGGCAAACCTTTAGTGTGTGGCCTTGCTCACTCGACTTTGAAATGAAACTAGGCAGAGTGGCATTCAAGCAGAGAGAAAATTGTTCACCCACTCGAGATTTCCAAGACAGGCATGGGTACTCCAAACATTACCCACTACCAATACCTACAATATCCTGAGTTCACTGGTTGAAGGGGTGACAATGAATGAATCATGGAGCCCTCAAGCTACATAGATCGATGGCAGTATGGTATAATATACAGTATGTTGTATAAAAACAACAGCTGGAGGACAGTTCATTCATTTCCACTCGAACCAACTCCACAGTATTCTTTCATGTTTACTTTCGGTTACAAATTAGAAACACCTCAATGTCGACATCAAAATAATACAGTGTGTATTATGGCACTGAGGGATTCTGGGCAGGCTTTATGTTAAGTGATTTAGACAGACAGACAGTAGGTCTGCGATGTAGACACATAGCACTAACTATGGGGGCTGTGTCCCGGTCTTGGTCCGCTAGAAGTAAAGGACATTCCATGTCCATTATAGCTATTGGAAAAAGTCAAATGCATGGCATGTCATTCCAGGACATTTGTAAATGGATTTAGAAATGTAAAGACAAGAGAGAAGGCTGCTGCTCACACAAGTATTAGACTAAATGGACAAAACATTAGAAAATTGTTTCAAATTACATGTTCATCAACCTCTCAACAATTTCAACAGTTAGAAGGAATACGCTACACAGGTCCACTCTTATGACAAAACTCATGAGTGTTATACACCTTTTTTTTTTTTACTTGACCATCCAGATGGCTATTACTACCAACCACGGCAGTATAAGTCAGACTCCGAACAAACCTGTTGTTGAGAGTGCATCTGCACTAGTCTGAATAAGAATAACAAGGTCTTCAAAGGCGGAAGAAAATTGTCCCTCAGGCTGATGGGACATTGAGTTCCCTCTCAGAGCTCAGGCTGATGGAGGTGGTCTCTTTACGACTGTCTCTGGACCGCCTGTCAGTGGTGGGGGAAGAGGATGTGGTGCCTTCCTCCCAGGTCCGCAGGGGGCAGATTCGGGCTGCCAACCTGGGCAGGTGGGAGTGTGCGGCTGAGCGGCCATCGGTGACGGTGAAACAACTTTCGTTCCCAGAGCTCTGGCTAGGTCGGCCCTGTCTGCAGAGCGGCCCACAAAGCAGGGCCAGGAACTCCTTCCTCACGCTGCGGTGCATGTAGCCGTAGATGTAGGGATGGAGGCAGCACTGCAGGAAGAAGAGGACCAGGGCGAGGGAGGCGAGCCAGGTAGGCACGGCCCTGCCCGAAAACATGGACACCGTGTTCAGCACACTGTACGGCCCCATACTCAGGATGTAGGAGGCCATAATGACAAAAACCACCCGCGCAGCCTTGTAGTGGAAGCGTCTGTGTCTTATGCGCAGGGGGTAACCACCGGGTAGACGCTCGGACGGAGGGGTCTGCTGGGGCTGGCACTGAGGGCTGCCTGGGCAGGGGCCCTGGGGGTTTGGCTGCGGGGGCTGGGAGTGGGAATGGCTCTGGAAGGGGTGCACCAAAGCGTTCTGCCTCCTCGCTGCCCGGAACACCATCCAGTAGCAGCCCAGCATGATGAGCACGGGCAGCCAGAAGGAGAAGGTGGACACCAGGACCGAGTAAGAGACACTGGAGGACCACACCACGGAGCACACCTTGTGGCGCTGGTCAAAGTCGATGGCGCCCCAGCCGTATAACGGCGGCGTGCTCTGCAGAAGGCTGAGAACCCACGTGCAGACTATGAGGTTGGTGCACAGGTGAGGGGTCATGCGAGTGGGGTAGGACAGCGGATGGATGATAGCCAGGTAGCGGTCGACTGACACCACGATGATGGTGTTGACCCCAGCAAAGGCAAAAAGGTGCATGAGCACCACTAGGGCCTGGCAGAGGCGGGCATCTAGGGGCCAAACGCCCGGCACGGTGGCAGCGATGGCAAAGGGCATCACCAGCACAGTCTGTAGTACGTCTGCCAGCAGCAGGTTGAGGACAAAGCGGTTGGCCACGTGGAGGAGCTGGGGCTTTCTCTGGAACACCAGCAGCACCACCACGTTGCCAAACAGCGACACACACATGATGATAGAGATCAGCACTATCTTCATCACACTGTTTGCTACCAGGGGCCAGCCCGGGGCAGCCCTGGGATCAGAGGAGCCAGGGTCCCAGGGCACGGCGCTGAAGTTTGTGCTCCCACCAGGCGCATGGGAGGCCGGCATGGTCTGGCCAGCTGGCTGGAGGCGAGTGCATGTGTGGTTCCAGCTTCAACTGTCTCCCGCCTGTCTCAGAGCTCCTTTTTGTCTGTCATTCTTGTTTCATCTTGAAGAAGAGACAGACAACAGAGATACACATGCTCAGGCAGAGCTGTCATGTTTTTTTTTTTTTAACACAGCAGGCCCTCAAGCCAGTGCCAGCTTTAAAACTGTTCTCTCCCAATTAAATTTTGAGCTGGATAATTAAGCAAAATTAAAATACTTTGATTAGGCTTTAAAATTAAGAAAAGCTTGACTAGATATATGAACAGCCAAATGATTAATCAATAAGAATCTCAACGAATGTCAAATAAATATTGAATGTTGGTTGGTGTAAGACCTGGACTATCGCACAATTTTCAATTGACGATTTTGTCCTTCAAAGGGCCATTGTTCCTTCCTAGCCTATGAAACCGCTCCATTGATTGATTTGATGATTCTACCAGTTAATGCACAACGACAAATGTATATTTGGAGGACAGTAGTTTACCTTAAAATTCACTTTTTGCCAAGTAATTCTTGAAATGGTTCCGTTTGAAACATTGAGTGTTTCGAGTTGCTGACTCTCCGGCTCAGCATCCGACGGTTCTGTCCCTCATTGATGCTGTTCGGTTATCGTCGCTTCGCCGCGCTCCCATTTTAGCCGACGCTGTATGTCAATAGCAGACCCTCCACGGCTCAATCGGCATACGCTTCATGTAATCACTCCGCAGGGGTCGCTCATTTAAACCTGCATTGCCTCCATTGCTCTTTACCGTTTAATTCACTCAACAAACGCACATGAAAATGTAATTTTCCAACCAGCTGAAAGCCATATAGGCCAGTGAATGTTGGGGTCTGCTAAGGTACTGGGCACATATTCTCCGAGGTGTCATTGAATTGGCGACACCTGCGCTGTGAGGACGATCATCTGTCATCGTCATCACCAGATGCTGTTCCAAGAGAACCAGACCTTTTTCTCTCGTTTTTGAAAATGCGATGTGCCATTGAAAGTGTTTTCAGCTTGCCCCAGAATACATAGCCCAAACCAGGCTCAGCAAATCCAACTGAGCTGTCCTAGTATTGAAGTCTGCAATGGCATGTACTCAGATCCCAGCGTGTCAGGGCAGAGCAATAACCCTTCACATAACCCACATGCAGAAGACTAATAATAGCACAAATCCATACAAATAGAAACATTATATTGATGGCAAGAAAGAAATATACTTGTTTGAACGCCTTAATTATAACATCATCAGAAGGTCTTTCACTTGAAAGCAAGCGAAAACAAAAGCATGGACTACTTTCTGCGATCCAATTAAACTGTAGCTTCTACAGCGTAGTAATCCACATCAGTAATGAGCCCTCTTAATACAAGTCTTTGCTGTATCTGAGGCATCAAACAATCCTTTGAAGTGCTGAGCAAGCACCCCCTGTTAGATATGACTGCATATTAAATGTTGGTGGCCGGGTAAGGATAGGAAAACCTTGCTCTTCCTCCTTCCTTCCCATGGTGCAGCACACCAGGACCCTGGTTCAAAGAAAGCCTGGGGGGGGGCACACAGCCTCCACTGACTGATAAGATGAGACTGGACCTGTGACTCATTTGGGGGTAGACCTTGGGACCCTAAACAGTCACACAGACACACACACACACAGACACACACACACACACACACACACACACAAACACACACTTGTCAGGTAGGGTCAGTTCTTCATGCTATAGGGTCCTCCAGCCAGGTACTGTTCAGGGGAAGAGAGAAGCTGGATGAAATAAGTATGCTGTGCAATGTATCCAATAGTAGTTACAGCAGGTAGCCGACTCAAAACCTCCAACTTTGCTAAATAATCTAAGGAAAAACAACTACTGCAATCTCTGTGTTTGAGTGGTAAAGGGGTGCCTGAGAATGTGCTATGCGGGTGTGTTTTTCTCAGTCCACCTGTACAAGTCATACAACTTACTATTCATAAATATGCTCACTGATTTCCCTTCACTTTCTCTTTCACAAGTTACAAGGCCATAGTTAAAGTTACTTTTTTTCACCCAAGCCAAGTTGCATTCTTGGCTAAAAGATTTGTCAATTTATCAAACATAGCAAGAATACTGTAGTTACATTGGTACGTTTAGGGGTGAAGATCCAAACCAAATTTGCTCTAGCGTCAGCCAAGTCTATCAAACAGTATTGAAATATAGGTTTCTCTCAATACAAATAAAGGTGCACAATAACAATATAAAAATCACATCAGTGTATCTGACTTTACAGAGAGCCACCAAGGGATGTCAGAGCTGGAAAGAGTATGAATAAAGAAACAATGGCTCAATATTACCATCTAGTGTTCCTATGGTGTAAATTCTTCCTCTACAACATCCATGTCATAAAGATTAAACGAAAATGTTGTCTAAAAGGGACATGGTCTAATTATTTCCTAGATCTGCTTATCCCTTTTATCATTAAAATGTAAATCAGCATCTATTGCAAAGACAATGTTGTTATTTTTTAACAGACTAGGTAGAGAACACTCAAGTCACCCTTACACACACAAGTGTCAATGAAATAGCTCTTAGTGACATTTTAAGAGTTTTCAATATTTCTATACCATAAAACGTAAAAAAAGCAAAAACTAAACTCTAAATTAAAGCTTGCCCTGACAAAGTGATTCGGAAAGCTCACAATATAATTCATTTAGGACATTCTCACAGACCGCTGGTCTTGTTTAGAGCCACAGAAAGGGTGAAAGAGTGTCGCGTTGAATGGAGGAACTTGGTAAATTAACATACTCCTTAGAAGTGGAGGGAACATTAGTTACCCTAATTGAATGAGGGACTGTCCTCACATTATCCCCAAGATGTTAATGATACACATATATATACGTTGGCAATTTACATCCCTTTCGGGATCACTTATTTTCAATCCGTGGCAGGGGAAATGGTAAGCATGTAAACACGCATGAAAATGCACACACATGCGTACGCGTTCACTAAAGAATTTGGAAAGAGAGCTCAGTGTAAACAAACAGACAAACAGGAGATTGAGAACGAGCTTCACACCACTGCTCCTGAAAAGAAGCCATTCAGTTCTACTGGCTGCACAATGGCATTTGTCTCCAGAGCCCAAACAGTTTAAAAGTAATTACTAGTGTTTTCCCCAGAAGGTGATTACTTTGCCACACTTGGCAGGCATTGTCACCGGCCGCGTTTTGCATTCACGGTCCTCACAAAGGGGAGGAGTGCTCGATTGCTGATGAGCCCTCTGTGGCCCAGGGAGAATTTAAAAGTACTTGTATGAGGCTCTTTCAAAAGATTAACTTGCTATGAGGGCTACCTGCCACAGACACATTCCCTGTATTCATGGTGCGGGCACAAAGACTTTTTTAACGGGGGCACAGCTGCATGAAAGCAAATGGTGAATGGGTATAATGGCCACAAAAGACAACAAACCTCAAGTGTAGAAAAATAAAGTGTCCTCTTAGATGGGAGGCCTCCATTCACAGAAAGACGAATCCTCTTTTGGACCATTCAAGATTCACCCCATCCGACACCCACAGCCTCAGTCTAATTAATTTTAGACAAGACGTGTTGTGGTGCGCGCTGGTAGAGAGAGAGAGCACCACTCTGGAGCAAAGTGCACTTTCGTTCAATTTCTCTATTGGACAGGCTACCCTGGAAATGGACGTGACAGACCAATGGACGGACACAATCACAAGGCTTCTGGCTAGGCCTCGGGATCTCCTGCCCGCAGCAAGAAACACAAACACAGAAATAAGCACACAGACACACACACACACACATACACAAACACGGAAATAAACAAAAAACACACGAAAACTCATGTGCACATCTGTTGTAAAGAAACTTGTGTGAGTACATCAAAGAAACATTTGATCTGCGTTTAAAAAACAACAACCACACAACAATACAATGAAGAACTTCCTAACCTGAGTAGCATTGTGCAATTTTTAAAGGTTTTTCAATGAGTGAAAAGAATATTGAGTAAGACAGTTAGGTGTTGAAGTTTGAAATGTGTCCAGCGTTTTGCATCCACATCCATAACATCTAGATAAACCAACTAAGCCATAAAGACCGATTAGAGCCTACAGCCAGAAACCCAAGAAACCGCAGGGGTCAAATCCTAGGCCATTCATTAACAAGTGGTATGTGTGTGTGAGAGAAACAGAAAGAGAGAGAGAGAGAGACAGAGAGAGAGAGAGAGAGAGGGAGAGGGAGAGGGAGAGAGAGAGAGACAGAGAGAGAGTGTGTGTGTGTGTGTGTGTGTGTGTGTGTGAGAGAGAGAGAGATGTCTGTCTCAACATTTAGCTCAATGATTTAGAATCCACCATAAAACAAAACATGAATCCACTTGATTTCCCAATTTCAGGTGAATAATTGGCTTCAAGAATTAAATCCCTAAAAACAAAGAAGGCTTGTGGTCCAGACAATATAAAAAATGAAATGCTCAAAATTAGCACTCCTACATTACAGGATGCTATTCTAAAACTATTTAACATTGTATTAAGCTCTGGTTGCTTTCCTGACATGTGGAGCCAAGGTCTTATTTCCCCAATTTATAAGAGTGGAGACAAATTGGACCCCAATAATTACTAAGGCATCTGTGTGAGCAGTAATCTGGGGAAGTTATTTTGCAACATTATAAACAACAGAATGGCAAACTTCCTTAACAAACACAATGTCTTGAGTAAAAGTCAAATTGGCTTTCTACCAAAACATCGCACAACTGATCACATCCACACTCTGCACACCCCTAATTGGAAAATATGTGCACCAGTAAAACAAATTTAAAATGTTTGCTTGCTTTGTCGATTTCAAAAAAGCGTTTGATTCTATTTGGCATGAAGGTTTATATTACCGACTGCTTCAATGTCGTATTGGAGGCACGGTATATGATCTTATCAAATCTATGTATTCGGAAAACAAGTGCGCAATAAGATTTGGCAATAAACATACTGAATTCTTCACACAGAGAAGAGGTGTCCGCCAGGGGCTGTAATCTGAGTTCAACATTATTCAATATTTATATTAATCAATTAGCGATACAGCTGGACCAATCTACAGACCTGGGCCTCTTTCTCCAAGATAGAGAAGTCAAATCACTGTTCTGTGCAGATGACCTGGTGCTGCTGTCTCCAACAGAACAGGGACTACAGCAGCACCTGGAACTGCTGGAACAGTACTGCCAGAGCTGGGCCCAGGCAGTAAACCTGAAAAAGACCCAGGTCATGATCTTCCAAAAAAAGCCCAGATGTCAGGAGCTAAGACATCAGTTCAATCTGGGAACCACCGCCCTAGAGTACACAATGAGCTATGTCTACCTAGGCCTAACAATTTCAGCATCAGGCAGTTTCACTATGGCAGTGAATGTATTGTAAGAAAGAGCTTGTAGAGCCTACTATACAATAAAACAAATTCTATAAAATCAGTATTCCAGTCAAAATATGGTGTAAAATATTCGACAGTGTTATTCAACCAATTATACTTTATGGAAGTGAAATATGGGGTCCACTCAGTCACCATAGCCACACTAGATGGGACAAGCATCCAACAAGAGACCCTGCATGCAGAATTTTGGAGAAATATCTTCAATGTCCAAAGAAAAACACCGACAAATGCATGCAGGGCAGAATTAGACCGGTTTCCATTGATGATAAGCATTCAAAAAAAGAGTGCTAAAATTCCTGATGTATCTAAGATCTGGTCCTGAAGACTTGCTTCACTTTAAAGCACTCAAAACCCAAGAACTGAACCCTAAGAAGAGTCCCCTCAGCCAGTTGGTGCTGAGACTGACTAATCATGTTCAACTACACTCTCACACTAACACTGCTTTAGAAATACAATTTAGTGTCAATCAAATTATCAAACAAAGCAGACATATTTGGAACATTGGAATCAAGAAACTAAAACTCAAAGCAGATTAGACTGCTACCATTCCCTAAACAGAGAATATAAATTGGCTAAATATCTCTCCACTGTCAGAGATATTAAGCAGAGGCAGATCCTTACCAAGTACAGGCTAAGTGACCATCATTTGGCGATTGAAAAAAGGAGATTTAACCAGTCATGGCTTCAAAAAGAGGAAAGGATATGTGGTCACTGCAAGACAGCTGAGGTTGAGACAGAGATGCACTTTCTTCTAACGTGTGAGAAATTCAAAAACACAAGGAACCAGTACTTTCACAAATTTGAATTACTAATACCAAATTTCGATAGACTAAATGACAACTACAAATTCAGAGCTCTCCTAGGAGAGGATAGTAACGTGGCAATCCTTGCTGCAAAGTACATTTATGTATGCCACAACCTGAGGGATAGTGAGTGATCAACATACACACATGCACACACACATTGACATAAAAATAACAATCCCGAAACATACATTTAACACATATACATGCAACACAACACAAACAGGGAAACAAGTGATGCAGGATGGCCTTGTTTGGCACTGATTGTACTCACTCACTCACTCACTCACACACTCACACACTCACACACTGCATTTAGTTTGTACAGTACCTGAGTATAAATGTTTTATACAAATACATTTGTAATTGTTTCATTTTTTTTTTAACTATCTGTGTCTTATTGTGATCTATGCAAAGCAATCAAAAATTGTATTTGTATTATTTTGTAAACTGCTTTGGCAATATTGTCTACTTGTGTAAAGTCATGCCAATAAAGCATTGAAGTTGAATTGAATTGAGAGGAGACAGTGACATAGAAACCTGTGGTTACAAAACTACCCATAAAGGTTTCAGCAAACATCCTCCGAAAAACCCAGGATACATACTAATTATTATGATATGACCAAATGTCCAGTGAGCTAAAACTTAAGCAAAGCATCCATCCCCTCCTCTGAGACGGACAGGGGGAGGCTTGGTGTTTGGACCAGACACATGACAGGGGCACTGTGTGTGTGTGTGTGTGTGTGTGTGTGTGTGTGTGGAGATTAAACAAGGCTTTGAAGGTAAATTAGATCATGCTGTGTACATCATCCTCCACCATCAGCTACAATCTCGTCAATTGCGCAATTGTTCAACTCACACACACACACACACACACACACACACACACACACACACACACACACACACACACACACACACACACACACACACACACACACACACACACACACACACACACACACAC
>JAVQIZ010009392.1:0-15000 GCA_036023535.2 Galaxias brevipinnis | reverse complement strand
CTGCACCAGCTCCAGAGGTACAGCCTATCAGAGAAGGTGCTGCGCGACGCCGTGCAGGTGGGTTGCATCACTTCCTGTTTATATTTAGCCGTCTATTGAACAAAAGCCAGGTTATTCTTCCAAAAAATTCTCCTATACACATTAGGATGGCTTTAAGAGGAACTAGGGAAAATGTAAAGGAGTATGAAGTCCATGGTCAACAATGACTGTGTGTGTGTGTGTGTGTGTGTGTGCCTGCGCGTGTGTGTGTGTGTGTGTGTGTGTGGGCGGGCGCGAGCAGGTGAACTCCACGGCCCACGACGTGTGGAACAGCCTGGGGGAGGTGCTGCAGGCGCAGGGGAACGCCTCAGCCGCCACCGAGTGCTTCCTCACGGCACTGGAGCTGGAGGCCAGCTCCCCCATCCTGCCCTTCACCATCATCCCCCGGCAGCTCTGAGAGGGACGCCCGCATACTACACGATCAGCCAAAACCCAGACACACAAAGCATACGTAGAAACGATAAAACGGCCATCCCTTAACGCAACCTTGTGCTCAAGAAAGTGACACTTGCCCTACCAACCCTTACATCCCTCCCACCCCCCAATTAACACTTCTTTGCTGTGCTTGTTGTTGATTTTCAACCCGAATGGCACAACCACAGAAAAGATCATTGTCATTGTTACCGATGGCCAGTGCCAGTTAGTGTTCTGTGTGTCTGTCTGTGTGTGTGTGTGTGTGTGTGTGAGTGTGTGTGTGTGGGCGTGTGCGTATGTGCATGTGTATATGGGTGTCTACAATGTGTCTAAGTATTGTCAATGTTCATATGTACGTATGTATGTATGATTCACCTAGTGGGGTTATATGCTCGGTTGACAACCTGTAGAGCCATACTTTAACTTAAAAGATGTATATTATTTGTAGAGTACATTTTCATTAGTTATTAGTGTCTTAAAGAAGACAGGATCACCAGTGCATCCCTCCCCAGCAACAGTTTTGATGTTGATATGCCAAACCCCAGTGATTTTCAACTCAAATTCTGTCTGTTTATTATTGGCCTATCCATCAAGATGAACATATTTTTTTCTACATATTATCCTTCAGAAGATGATTATTGTTATGTCATGATTGTTGGAAATGTATCATAATTATTGTTTATATTCTAGGAAATAAATTATATTTTACAGAGATGATGTTATGAGGTAAAGCAAAACTCGCTTGAGGATTTAGTGGAATCTCAAAGCTCCTTCTCTCCCTCTCTCTCCTCGTAATCCTGCTTCTCTCTAATGTACCAGAGAGGAAGCTGCATTGTAAAATACCCTCCCATTGCCTCGTTGCGGCTTGAGGTAAACGGGAGAAGAGTGAGGGAAGGGGACCAAGGAATTTATAGCCTAGTTTCCCGAAGAGGGGAGGGAACTGGTTTCCAGAGGAGCCCCTTTCGAGCGAATTAGTGTGGGGCGTGGGCTAACTGGATATGGCTATAAAACATGGTTAATATATGACACCGTGTTCTGGCTAACAAACTGCTGAATGAAGATTTATGACTTTACACTACGGAGTCGACCTTGAACATAGCTGGTATACTGTTGTCAGGGAAACTAACTACCCCGACATAACCTGAATGCACCACATGGATTGGCAAATATTCCAGATGCTCTTATTTTATTGGTCAGTCAGGAGAAGAGCAGGTCCATTATGAGCTGTATAACTGATGATGGTGATTAGAGTGATGGTGGTGTCAATAAATGTCATTTAAAACGTGCGTGGATGTGTTGTCAATTGTTTTACGGCCCACAAGTTATTTGTGACAGAGTGTTAAACTAAAAGGCATATAGCTTAATCATCAGTGGAAAGATTTTATAAATAATATCAGTTCGTTTTGTGTATCTGTTCAAGTTTGGTTGCTCCCCACGATGGGACCCCTGGTTGCTAATATAGCAGGGATGGTGTGCAGTACAGGGTGAATGTGTGTGTGTGTGTGTGTGTGAGTCTGTGTGTGTATTTGTGTATGGTGTATTTGTGTATGTCACTCGTCGACAGATTAGGGCGGTGTGACAACGCGGACAGCTTTTGTTCTTAAGTGTCACTTTGTGAGCGGCCCCCAGACACACACACTGCTCCCTGGGAGGGAGTCAGGATGAGAAGCTCTCTGAGCTGTCAGCAGTGGCACCATAGAAATGCAGAGGTCATGAACTCTCCTCCGCCCCTTGTCCCACACTGTCATACACCAGTTCAAAACACTGGTCAAATTACTTGCTCACTTTTCATTAGCGGGTTGATAAATTCTGACTGGAAATGTTTGGGTCACAGTTCTTTTCTCCAGCATGAACAACATCTTGCAAGCTACAGCTCCAAGAGCAAAGTGGATGTTCCCAAAATTATAATGTCAAGGGCAATGTCGTCTTGTCTTGTCAAAATGTTTATGACCTTTGTATCTGTAACGGACTTGGTTGGTTGGCCATGATAACTTCACGACTATTAACTGTAAACCACTGTAACTAAGGAGAAGGCGGCCATTCTTTGTCTCTCCCACTTCATAAACCTTAAGGCCCTGCCTGCATAACATGTCATCCCATTTTCATGGAGCGTGTGTGGTACATTTCCTCTAAACCGGAGGCGTATGAATGCAGCAGGAGAGCTGGCCGTGGTGTTAGGATTGGACGGAAGGCTGGGAGGGACACATGGCCTCTAGATTCCAGGACTGAAAACACAGCCCTTTTTCTGTCTGGGCACTCTCCCAAACACGGAGCCTACTGGTGCATGACGTTTTTTTTTTATCACCCTGGATTTATTTTAGAGCTTAGATATACATCAGTGTGAAACTTACAGTGAGAAAAGCTAATTGTTGGTTTCCCAGCATGAGCATGTGCAGTTACTTTGAGTGTGTTGCATTTCCAGTACTTCCAATATAAATAGACTGCAGTTGCTAGCTTGGTTATGTGTCTCTGCTAGTGTAGGGTGATAGCTTTAGATAGCTACATATGTAGGCATTACACGAGGGTCAGATATCTGCCGAACAGTTGTTAATGTGTGTGTGTGGTCCACTATGGATGTGATGGGAGACTTAAGCCCCTGTCTGGGGGAACTTACAGACCAACCCGGCTCCCCAGGTGAAATATTGAAATATTGATGGGGCAGTGGGCTGATGAAAGTGGTGGGGGAAAGGGATGCCGTGTGTTGAGCCTTTTTAATAACTTGAGATAACCTACCATAGCAAACTGCGCAGAATGAACCTGGGTTTATAGAGAGAATAAATGTGTATTGCACACAGTACTTTGGTTAGGAAAGAGTATGTGTCATCAGGAATGTGGCCATCCCTTCTCTACTATTTTTCAGTACACACACACAACCGCCACTCATACTGTAGTTGGCCATGCAGTGCGAGTGTGTTTGTGAGAAAGGTTGTAGGGGAGCAGTAAGCCATTGGACTATAGTGTCAGGTAGGGTTCCACTCAGCTCAACATAAAAGCTGTTTGGCAGGTAGCTCACCTGGAGGCCAAAGCAAGGTCAGCCAGCCAGTCAGTGTGTGATAGTCTGCACTCCTTCTGACTGACTCACTCATGTAACAATCAATGTCAGTTCAGAGGATAAAGAATAGCCCATTATTTCAATACATTCCATTACATAATGTCAGCAACAAAGGAGAAAGATTGACATGGAAGATGGGTAGCTATCCAAACATAAAGCAATACAAATGCTCATCTTATCTTTCCTTTAGCCTTCTTCATGCCCCTCTTTTCATATTTTTATACCTCTTCTCCCCAAACTGTCTATCGTCTTATCCCATCCAAGCTGTTACCTAGCAACCCCTGCTCTTCTGAAGATACAACATACTAGATGGTAAAGAGAGAGAAGTCCTCATGAAACCTGATCCTCACTGCTTGTAATCATATTGAATAACAGCTCTGTAAAAAGATGTGTTGCCATGGTGATGTCAGGGTGCGCTCAGAGCAATTCCTGGTTTATGTTACATCCCATACCCTACACTTCCCCAAAACCTGTCTTCTAAAATCACTACATATTTTCACTTCCTATTTTTTACATTATTTTGACAATTTAATCTGCCAAGATCAACATGTAATTATTTCTAGTAGATTCATTCTTTTCCGTTACCTAAACAAGCAGCATCAGCTAGGAAATAAATAGACAACTAGAATGTTTGGGCACATTAACTTCAGGTTAGACAGTAAAGCAAATAAGCTTTGGTAATTCTACAGGAAGTTTAATAAGCCCATTTTAAATGAACTGTAAACCTCATTTGTAACACTGAAACCAGGCTAACCACTAAGTGTCTAGTGTCTACTGAAGCACACACAGAAAAGGCAAGAATAGATGTTTGGTCTTCATTCATGGTCTTTTATTGGAAAAACAAAATGAAAAGACTAAAAGCATCATGTTACAACTTGGAATGAAGATCAACTGAACGAAAACGAGCAGTCCGACTGAACCTGGCCTCACCCCGCCAAGCCCACAAACAATACAGAATAGAAACAAAAGCAATGTACCCTGCCCCTAATCAATCAACCCTAAACTAACCCCCCCCCCCTCCCAAAAAAAGTAAACACATAGGAAGGAAACAGATTGTTAAATACTCCATGCCAAACACAGTCTAAAATTATTTTTTATTTTTTTCTTAAAAATATCTCTTGTGGTTTATTCATCAGTTAAGCAAACTGCAACGGCCCCTCGTTGAAAAGATTTGTCTGGCCTTCCCACCACCAATCCCTCCCTGCACTCTTTTTGCTCTCCATATTGGACCATCCCAGGGCCTACCAATAGCAGTCCACCATGGGGGTCTCCATGGTAACTGTCTCAAGCTGCATGCATGAAGAACAGAAAACAGGAAGTAACAGAAAATGGCAAATGGCCAGCCCGAACATTATCCTCATTCTCATCATGACACGCAGATGGAACCATGAAGCAGAAGAGCAGCTGCTAGGCTAGTTGGCTGCTGATAGCTTGCTTGGCCAACAGATGGTTTGTTTGCAGCTTAATGCTGGGGGCAGGACCACGAGCCAGTACATGCAGATCATTTATCTTTTTTTTGTTTTGTTTTTTTTGTACATTTTGTTTAAACTTGTTTATGTGGACAGATTTCAGTTTTTCAACATTCAGTAAAGTTTTCTATACAGAAACAGTATGAAGAAATGTAGATTTTTGCAAGAGGTAAGTTAAACATTTGACTGATTCTTTTTTTGTCTTCTAAGGGGGGCAGAAAGGGCAGGATTCATTTGGCGGTCATCATTTGTACAAACTCTGTGGAAACAAGGACAAACAAAAGGAACAACATCAACATCACTTAAAAGCCCCATTATTGATTGGCAGGATAGCGGAAACGAGACACTCGTCTACTCGGCAGCGCACGGACAGACGGCAAACATTCTGGAACTTATTCGATTAACGTTTGACAAGTTACATAAGACCAGTGCCCTGTTACACACGCAGGGACAGGAAGCAATTATATAACAGTGATGATGGGGCCGAGGGGGAGGAGGACGGAGAGAGACACCGGAGCACCGTGTGGTAACCCACCTTCGTAGTTGACCTGTCCGTCTCCGTCAATGTCGGCTTCCCTGATCATCTCGTCTACCTCCTCGTCCGTCAGCTTCTCCCCCAGGTTGGTCATCACGTGACGCAGCTCGGCCGCGCTGATGTAGCCGTTGCCGTCCTGAGCGCGGAAAGACCCGTCAGAGGAGAGATTCACACCCCCCAACACACATGTTGGAGCAAGTCCCTACTAAGGACTAGTTTGACCCCCACACACACCTTGTCAAAGACCCTGAAAGCCTCCCTGATCTCCTCTTCACTGTCTGTGTCCTTCATCTTCCTCGCCATCATGGTCAGGAACTCGGGGAAGTCGATGGTTCCGTTGCCTGAGACACACAGTGGGAAGGATTAGAGCGGGGCCTGGGTGGGATAACGACGACACCGAATGTTCTGTTCCCCTTGGGACTGTTTAGGTGGGGGAGTGTAGTACCGTCAGCGTCCACCTCGTTGATCATGTCCTGTAGCTCGGCCTCCGTGGGGTTCTGGCCCAGCGACCTCATGACTGTCCCCAGCTCCTTGGTGGTGATGGTGCCGTCGCCGTCCTTATCGAACAAGGAGAAGGCCTCCTTGAACTCTGGACAGAGGAGACACACACGGGGAAGTGAATAAATTTTCAGAACATGAACACTAGGTTACAGAAAGTGACAAAATATTGACAGTACTTGTTTTCTTTATAAGTCAATATCTTTTTAACTTACCAGCAATCTGCTCTTCTGTTAGCTGGTCAGCCTAGGGGACAGGGAAAATAGAGGGAACGGATTATTGCAATGGTTGATTTTTTTTCTATCTTTAGTGGCCAATGAAAGCCACAAGGCACCTTTTGTACACATCAGTCAGATCATAGTGACCATATAATTCAGCAGCAACTGCAAACACTTAAAAGGACGCAACACATCCATTCAAAAATCCCAATGGGGACTGCCTCATTTTGCTGTTCAAAATCCACTTCACCAGCTCCAGTCAGCCAATCACAGAGAAGTAGCCTAGGGCCATTTCCCAATATGGTAACCTGCACATTAATGTGAGCGGGTGAGTGACGTGTGACTTTGCTCCCAGCAGTATCCACCTGGAAGTTTTTAAAGCTGATGTCCGTCAGGTCTGTCACCAGCTTCATGGCCTTAGGCTCGGGGGGCCTCCCTCCCCCCCGACCTTTTCCCCCTCCCTCTGCCTTGCCATCCAGCCTCAACCCCCCTCCCCCTGCCTTCCTCCCCAGCAGGTCCAGTCCTCCTCCGGCCTTGGGGCCGAGCCCGTCCAGGGTTCCCCTGACAGTGACCAGGCCCTCAGCCAGGCACTCGGCCCGCTTGGCGTTCAGGGTGGCCTGCCTTGTGGCCTCCCCCACCTCCTTCCTGACGGCTTGCAGGCTGTTCTTCAGGTCCTGGAGCTCCTTCACCAGACCGTCGGTGCGCGTGGCGCACGAGTCCACCAGCATCTGCAGGAAGCTCTTGTAGTTCCTCTCCTGCTGGTGGATGAGCTCCTTGAAGAAGAAGGTCTGCTCATCCAGCAGCTCGTAGACCATGGACAGGCTCACCAGGTCGTCGTCAGACGGGTAGAAGGATGCTTTCTTAGGTAGCATAGTGCTCCACAGGCAGGCAGTCTCTCCTCTGGTTCAATGGGTCGATTGGTAAAGAAAGGAAAGATGGCGGCGTGGATGGATTGGTGTGGAGGTATGGCTTGCGGCCTGGATAGTTGGCAGTCCCCTTCAGCACGTCTGACTGGCTGGATGTCTGACTGTCCTTGTCGATGTAAGAACAGACTTATCTTTTTCTCTCCGTGTGCGCAGAAGGATAGACAGATGATTGAAAGTCTCTGTCTCTTCCAAATATATGGCGGACCTGTCCAACGGATGACCGTCTGTCACTATGTAGATCTGCCTGTCTGTGTCCCACTGAGCCTGTCTCCGACACCTGTCTGGATGACTTGCTGTGTCTTGCGCCTCTGCTCTGCGTCTCCTTGTTGGTGTGGGTCTGAGAGGGTCCCTGCTGTCTGAGAGTCTAGGTGTGCTCAGCAGCAGTCCGTTCCAGAGTGATCGTGAAAGGCTGACCTGTCAGTGTCCTGGGCGTCCGGCTGACTGACACATGGGACACCAGGGACGGAGGCGTGTGTCCACCTCCTGCAGGCTACAGCAGTACCGGTCAGTATTGGATATCGGCAGAAGAAGACCCTTCATTCTGGGAGCTGACCCACAGTGTGTGTGTGTGTGTGTGTGTGTGTGTGTGTGGATGAGAGTCTGTCCAGGAGATGTGACAGGCCTGTGAGTGTGTTGGTGTGCGTTAGTTTTCTGGACCCCGCGGTGCACCGGCCCATCAGCACAATGATACGGTTACTGCTCCCAGAGAGGATCACCTCTCTGACCCAAGTCACGTGATTAGGTGGTCAAGTGACACACCTTCTGGAGCAATTGTTAGGACACTTGATGTGTCTGTCTGACTACATAGAAGGACTCTCGTAACCACTGTTCTCTGCCTGCCTGACTTGCAAATCACAACCAGGAAGTGGATCTTCACCTCTCCAGTTAATTTAGAGTAGGGGGTGAGGAGATAGGGTGTGAGCATTTCAGGACACAATGCCAAGCAAATAACAAATTAGGAGGAACCAATAAAATACTTAAAACCGTGGTCAGCAGCAGACTTTGCTGCATTACTACTGGAGCGAAGCCAGGGACTGACTGACATACAGAGTGACTACACAAACACATTTGGCTAGGCCACCTTGCAGGATCATCCGAAGCATTTTATCTGGTGATGAATGCACTTGCTTGCTGTAACCCCTAATGCTAATGTTACACCACAACAGTAATTTTTATACTCACTATAGGTCCCTACAGGAACAGGAAATGCATGTGTGAAAAGGGGCAAACTAAGGTCTAATCGGGTGTGGGTTTGTGTGTGTCTCAGATGTAGAAGGACTAGAGTCAAGACGGTTCCCAAACAGACTTGAATGGGCCATCAGTCAGCCCTATCTACAGTCTAAACATTGCTTTATGGACAACAAATCAAAAGGAATGTAGCCCAATTGGAGACAGAGAACAGCAATAAGCAGCGGTTATTTGTTTATTTATGTTCCAGGACCTTCCCTGCAATCATTGCCTGATGAGCAACAACCTATATTGACTCGTTTCCTCCCTTAATTCAGGCTTTTCCTCCGTCCAGCTTTCCTTCCCTTCCTCTGGGATAGCAGAGACACAGAGCTGAGTACCTATTAATCTAAGCCAAAATTCCCTATGAGCAGCGCTGTCTCTTCCCGTTAGAGGTCTATCACTAGTACTTGTCATTATCTTTAAAGCAACAATATCAGATTGATAATATCCAGTGTAACAATATCTATATATTTAAAGAACAGAGATACGGTACGGGTCACGAGGAGGTACATCATCATTTTAATATAGCCTCATCTATGGTCCGTAGAAAACGTTGCTTGACATGACCCCCCAGCAAACACGCACACACACATCTGTTACATAATCATTAGTGTTACACACATCAGCTATGTGAAAACCATGTGTGACAGCCGGGCTTCATTATGTGGTGTGAATAAGTGAGTCATCGTCGCAAATCACTGATACTTGTATTCAACACCAATGTAACGTTAGCCGATACATATATTTGACTTGATAAATTAAAGTCTATGGCTCGCTAGATATACCATGTTTCTAGTCTATCTTGCTAGCAAGCTATATTTGTCGATCTTCTTTCTTGCCTAAGAAAATCGAACGCGGAAAAATAGTAAAATCTGTCTGAATTTCGGAAAGAGTGGAATCAGGTTTTTGCAAATGCAAGTACTGCCATCCAGCTACTAGCTAGGCATGATGAAGGCAGCGCCACCAACAACGTTGAATGTAGCTCGCTGGCTAGCGCACTTGACGTTGTAGCTAGGTAGCAACTCAACGCTAGCTGAGCAGCCGACAACCCCATGCGCATTGTTAGTTACAAACTGACATTAGCAAAGACAGAATATCAGCATTTCACATATTTATCTATCAAACTCAGATGGCTGGCTTGATAGTCTATTATACTTTCGTTTTAAATATATTAGGTTAACGTGGCTAGCTAATAATGTGTACACCCGTAAAGCTATTCTCCGCCGCACAATGGAGGCGTATTCATTGCAGTAAAGTGGACTAGAAAAAACTGATAAACACATGCATTCGCACAGCACCTAAAATGATACACGACAATATCGCTTTATAATTTCAGATTTTATATGTTTAGTTTTTGAAATACGTACCATGTCTGTATGAACTGGAAAACTTGGTTTTCTAAAGCCTACTCTCAGAGATCAACTCTCTCGAACGATACTAGCTAACTCCGATGGCAACGACGCTGATAGTGAGCAGAACCGATGAAGTGCTCTTCAACACTGTGTTCCTCCGCAACGACGCTCACTCACTCACTCACTCACTCACTCACTCACTCACTCACTCACTCACTTCCGCATTTTTCCCTGCAGCGAGATTATTGGGATAAAAAGGCAGTGAATGTCAAAAATACTTTATTCATCAGTGAACTCCAGTACCCGGCACCACTGACCAAACACACTTGCAGTGCTTGTCAGAATCAAAAATATGTAGCCAACATTGCCGATACAGTTGAGGACTTGGATGAATAAACAGACAGACATATTTGACAAATAATAAGAGACAGAAGTTTATATGAGGCAGGATTGAAATTGGTGCAAGAGTAAATAAGAGCACAACTATTTTGACTTGATCGGCCAAACATATATATTTTGGAAGGATCCGGGATAAAAGGAAAACAATAGTCTATACCTGAGAGAGTTGTTCGAGGGTATAAAATGTATCAACACACATAGTGGGATTCAGGTTGTTATAGGCTGCAATTATATCACATTGTTAAAGATTAACTGTGAAAACTACAACAAAACCAAAACGTCCCAACAGCTCAGTCCCTACTACATTCCCATTCAACTTGTGGGATGCGTTCAATATTTTTGTCATGTGATAAACGTTTAGAAACTGGATGAGCATGTCATATTGTTTATAATCAAAATGTAATAATATTTCAATAAAAATTAAATATGCAATAAAATATAATCTCCGATCGTCAGTGCGTTCAATCAGTAAACGTTAAGTGTTTATTTTCGCAGCAACAGGTTTGCTCGGGCTATTGATGCGCTCGTTAAAATTGGTAAAGGACTACTTTTTGCATCGCACTAGTTTATCAAGGCGCAATGATACCTTTCAAACTTGCTGTTCTTGTTTAGGCGATTCCTTGTTTGAAACGGCGCTCCTCATTGGACACAGCAGACCTGCAATATTCTGAACTCTGTACACGCATCTAAGATTGGCCACGCTAGAGCTGCAATGCGTCAAGGAATGGCGCCCAACGAGTGGACCGGAGATACCGGACAAATTGCTTGATTAATAGGCCTACATATTAAACATCATGTATGATTCATAATTATGCTCCACTCATGCACCTGCATAATGACTTATTAAATACACGTCATCAGGCTTATTATTTTAAAAAGAGAAAATTTGGAGAGTTTTGCCACAGAAATTCATTGTTTTAATGAAGCTGCCGCAGAATGAGAAGGGAGAGGAGAAGGGGGCGGGGCTCGGGGCAAAATGCTGTCAGTTAGGCCGACCCATTTAATCATATTATTAATAAAAACAAAAGTACAAAACAATTTGTATTATTGGTATCCATTCATGTGTTCATTTTAATGGATAGGCCTAAACTGTACCTTTTCAAAAGCTGTCAAGGTCCGGGAAAGATCGGAGGCCACTTCCCATTTCAGCAAACTTTTGATTTGTATGTGCGCAGTGCGCTGCCCGTTACCTCTCCACTCTGCTAACTAGTGATTTATCGTATTTTGCTAGGCATGGATCAACGGTACATGTCAGCATGAAACGGAAAACTGAATTACAAACCATTCAAACTCATACACGTATTAATTATAATTGACTAAAGGAGTTCACCCTCGAAACAAGAACATTTATTGTTTTATTCCTTCTATCCTAAATTCCTAGGTTCAATCGCTGTAAGCTGTCATTTGACGTCATATTAGAGCGACCACTGTTTACATGCAACCATACCAATATGGCACTCTTTCCAGCCTTTTCAGGAGAATCCAGTACAAAAGTTGATGATTCGTCTATAGGTATGCATAGAATCACACAACCATAACAATTCGGGGTCACTTTACATTATAGTTTTCATCCCATTGTCGTTTATATGCTTGTTTGACTGGAGGCTACAGCCTGTCGAGTTAACCTGTTCCACGTACGTATTGTACGAGGCAGATCTTCTAACTTTTAGCTGTTATTTCAAAATGAGTGTGTGTGCGTGCGTGCGTGCGTGATGCAGTCCATTGTATGCGAATGTGGGGATACAGAAATAGACAGAAAGTGCACGTCAGCGGAAAGTCCCTTAGCCAGTATATTTGAAACGTACTTATTTTAGCAGAGGAAATATCCGCAGTTTCTGCATATTTCAGAAACAGTCAACCAACTTCATGAAATCAATCTCAAGCAAAGCCAAAATAAAAACAAATTAATGCTATTATTTGAGGATTAAAGTATTTTCTACATTCTTTATATATATATATATTTTTTACTCGGACATTTACCCATCTCTTTTTCTCCTTCTTCTCGTTCTCTTTTTCCTGTTAGAACTTGAGTGGCTGACCAATCGGAGTTTTCGCTCTGATGATGCCCTCTCTCTCCACCAAAGGGCAGTGTCGAAGACCACCGAATTTCGGGACACAGATGAGCCAAGGTGAGCTAGTTCTGAATAAACATATTCAAAACCAGCACCTATAAAAAGGACACATTTTATTGACTACCAATATAAAACATAACATAAAAGAGTATATGACAAAGCTTACTTTTCGTTGTTGAGATGTCGCACAATACTTTATACACTCCTTGCTTCTTAAAATAAATCCAGGGTATTCAGCTCTGAAGATGATGTAGATGAAGGAGCTGTTCCAAAGAAGAAAAAGAAAAAGAAAGAAAAGAAAAGCAAAAAAAGGCGAAAACACAAGAAGAGGAGCAACCATTCTTCTGGCAACAGTGGGTCTGACTCAGACACTATCTACCCTAGTGACCTGAAAAAGGAACAAAAAGCCAGGTTAACACACTCAAACACACACACACATACATGCACACCATCTACGGTCTTCCCACACAAACACGAAGCTCACTAAATCTCTGTTTACTGTGTGATCAGTCTGCAGCTCCCTCCTGTCACTGAGGGGCGGTTCAGCTGGCTAGATGACCTCCAAAGCTCTACTGACCAGTTATTTTGTCTGAGTCGCAAACCCGATCCTGCTAACTGGCAGTACAAGTCTCTCTACCGGGGAGACATAGCAAGGTAAAGCACACTCACACAAACACATGGACCATATTGTCAACTGTTAAACATAGACACAATATCAATATAATATAATGTGTATTTGTATGGCTTTCGCCTTTTTAGGTATCGAAGGAAAGGCAGCTCGTCACTTGGTCTGGACCAGCGGACACAGGAAGTGAGCTGGGCAGAGTCCGAGCCAAACAAAAAACAAAAGGGCGGGGACAGGAAGAAACGGGCGGAGCGCTACTTTTCCTCAGCCAATCGCCAGCTGCTGAGAGCAGAGACACCGGTTTCTATATTACCCAGAGCGCCAGAGGCCAGCAATGTCCCCAACCCCCTTTCTTTCATACCTGTGGCTGGCTGGGAAGAGGAGAAGTTGGAGACAGGGAAGACGCTTATGGGTGAGGCACCCTGGGTGAACCCTCTGGGGGTGTATGATGCATCCACTGCCCTCTGGCTCCAGGGTAAGGGCCAACCGGAACAGGGTGGGGCCGTTGACCAGGTGCCCCCCAGGGAGGAAGGCACCCCCCTGTTTAGTGGAAGGACAGAGGACTTTAACAGGAGACTGAGAGAGGAGCCCTCGGACCCTCAGCTATGGCTGGACTTCATCAAATACCAGGTAGGGATAGTAGGCCTACTGTCATCTACCCTTTGTGTCTTTGTGTTAATCCCAGCAACAAAGCACCTAAGATGAGTTTGTTTCCCCTCTTTCCCTAAAGGATGAGTTGAACGCGCACGGTGGAGTATCCCAACCCGGCTCCGGAGAGAGCGAAGCAGGGCCTCGCAGCTCGTCTTTTCTGCGCGCCACCTTGGAGAAGAAGCTGTGCATCGCGGAGCGGGCGGTCACCGCCAACCCCAGCTGTGTGCCCCTGCAGCTGGAGCGCCTGCGTCTCTGCAGGGAGCTGTGGGAGCCGGCGGCGCTGGCCAAAGAGTGGAAGAAGCTGGTGTTCCTGCACCCCAATAGCGCCCCCCTGTGGCGGCAGTACCTGCTGTTCACACAGAGCCACTACAGCTGCTTCTCCGTGTCCAGGGTCAACGCGGCCTACGGGAAGTGCCTGAGCACGCTCAGTGCCGTGCAGGATGGGAGCATGGTGTCACACCCTGCCCTGCCGGGCACAGAGGAGGAGATGCTGGGTAGGGGAAATACATTGCACTCACGCACACTCATATGCACGCATTCTAATGCAACAAAATAACCAGAGCCTTTAGTGTGTTAATCTCTCTCTCTCTCTCTCTCCTCCATACCTCTTTCCCTTTCTCTTTGTAGACATCTTTCTGCAGCAGTGTCATTTCCTGCGTCAGGCTGGCCAATCAGAGAAAGCTGTGTGTTTGTTCCAGGCCCTGCTGGATTTCACTTTCTACAAGCCTGACAGTGTCAAAGACCTGACTACCAGGCAGCAGGTACACACACACACACACCCACACACACACAAACACATAACCCTACCCAAACCCAAGGGTGACAATTGCAAGGTCTGAAGTTCACTTACTTGAAAAGTTCTCTACCAAGGAATAATTGTCCTCCCTCCGTCTTGGGTGCTTCCAGGTGGAGTTCTTTGAGCCGTTCTGGGATAGCGGGGAGCCGAGGGTCGGGGAGAGGGGGGCCCGGGGATGGAAGGCCTGGATGCTACAGCAGGAGAGAGGAGGCTGGCTGCAGCCTGACCCAGGTAACACACACCCACATTGTATATATGTAATACAATAACCTATCAAGGGTTAACACACACACCTTTTCAATGCCACGTAGATAACACTTAAAGCCGTTTGGGTCACTCAGATCGTGTTATTGTCTTCTCTTACATTCTAGAGGAGGAAGACGAAGAGGAAGAAGAGGACGAGGAAGTGAAAGACAGAACCTTGCCCAAGTGGAGAATCTGGTTGGACGTTGAGTCCTCTCGGGAGGCTACTCATTGGCTACCCTGGAGGCCAGACAAAGCCAAGGGACAAACAGTGGAGGACTGTGAGGACCCGGACAGACAGGTGTTCATAAAGCCTTTCATCTTTCATTCATAATAAAGAGTTCTTCAAATATGGAGGCCCCCTGTGGAGTGTGTTGTGCCAA
This sequence comes from Galaxias brevipinnis, assembly GCA_036023535.2. Taxonomy (NCBI): domain Eukaryota; kingdom Metazoa; phylum Chordata; class Actinopteri; order Galaxiiformes; family Galaxiidae; genus Galaxias; species Galaxias brevipinnis. The sequence goes on along the minus strand of JAVQIZ010009392.1, from coordinate 98 downwards.
CCTAAAGACTGAGTCTGATCACACGCTACCTGTTTCTCTCTCTCTCTCTCTCTCTCTCTCTCTCTCTCTCTCTCTCTCTCTCTCTCTCTCTCTCTCTC
>JAVQIZ010009391.1:0-14168 GCA_036023535.2 Galaxias brevipinnis | reverse complement strand
AGGCTTAGGCAGCCGCTGTGATGAATCTGCCACGGTGTATGTGGCACAGGTGCTCTGTATCAGAGAATGAAGATAAACCCAGGGTTTCCACCCAATGGCCACCATAATTACAGGTTTTTCCAATCCAGTCTGTCACAGCTATCTCTCCCTCTTGAATACCTGCTGGAAACGAAAGACTCCTCCATTTGTTTCTTTTTTCTTCCGCTTGGTTGGAAAAAAACCCCGATACTCTTTATGTTTTTAGATTTGTCATAAGAGTTTAAGAAGAGAACAATGTGAGGATTAAGCTGTACCAATTAGCTCATCGTATTGCAGCTTGGTTTCTGGAGAATAGTCAAAGAGCCCAAGAAGCACTGTATGACAGGAAACAGTTGGACTTCTCTTACAATCTGAACGCACTTGAAAAGATTATACCATGGAGAGATTAAACAGTACTCCTGACAACTCGACTAGTATAATTTACTGTGCCGGGTCCTGCTTCTTAGTTTCCTCACGGTGGGGGACTGCTTTAAAGGTTATAATAATTAGAAATATTTCACTTCACATTTGAGGGAAGGAACCGTCATTTGGAGTCCTTTGGCTTGAGAATACACCGACTTTAGCGTGGACCAACTGTAACCAAGATAAGCTGTTGTTTGTCGACTCTACTTGTCTCTAGCAGGGATGATTTTGTGGAGAGACTATAATAGCAACCGTTTATGTAAGTTACCCTACTCACCGCAATGCTTCATATTTCTTCAAAAGGGCGTTTGTCATTCAAATCAATCAACAAGAATAATGAATGGAACGAAGTACTAATTGCTTTCAAAAAAGAAAAGACATGTTAATGCTTACATCAGTTTGCCATCAGGTCTCTATTTAGCGATTTTATTCAGGTGTAGCGTTAGAACTCGGTGGAGGAAGACTTGTTATTTTCCTGAAGCACACCTGTTGCTCACCACTTAACTCCATTATGTCTTTAATGCCTCTATTCACTGTCACTCTTTACCATTTTTCACCTGTGACTGACTAGTTTTAAGAAAGGGATTGTTCAGATAACAACGTGCTAACATGGCAGTTGAACTGGGCCCCGGGCTGTCTGTGCGGTTGATGAGCTTGTCGTTTCTGATTCATCCAGTTTTATCAGCATTTCTATTGGCTTTTAAACAGTATGAAAAGGACAGGCCATTAGTCACCCAGAGTTCCCAAGGTCAAAGCCAGAAATCACCTGGGTCTGCTTTGAAATGTGTCCTTGATGGAAAATATTTTGTGTTGAAACGCGTCCTGAATGAAGAGAGCACCGATTTTGATTTGTCATTGGTATGCAGTGAATTTCACACATGTGGAAAGGGAATTGAGGAATTTATGTGAGATTTATAAAAGAGCATCTACACTCAGGACTTAATACTTTTTATTTAAAAATGTACCTGTATCTGCTGTTAGTGTGGGCCAAAAACAAATAAAGACTAGCAACAGTACTCCGTAGACTTTGGCTTTAAGGTCAAGTAGTTCCTCTTCTGAGCGCATTCACATTGGTGCACTGCGTCAAGGAGAGGCATAATAAAATATGCCCTCTCGCTTTGGAAAGTAATACTAGCTAAGCCTCTTTTTGTTTAAGAAGACCATTAGTGATAGTTCAAGAGTGGTGTTGTCACAGTATCCATCTTCATTGTCAAAACAATCTCATCAGTATTCCACTGGCATTGCAGGCCTGAATGTGAAGTCCCTTCTCATCAACTATGGTCTATATATATAGGGGTTAGTCTCCACAGACTGTGAGACAGACCATGCATGATGAGAAGCAAAGGGGCTTTAATTTTGTATTTGTCCAGTTTCCCTGAAGTAGACCCAAACTGACAGCGTATTCATTCCCCACTGCTACATTTATGAAACTGCTGTGACTAAAACATTTTGGTATTCGTAAAACGTACGAGAGACTGATACTCAACCCTTATGCCAGCATGATACATCTCTTAAAGTTTCACGTCAAAAGCAGGAGTTGTAAAATTGACGATCATAACCTTTTTATTTTCATCAGACAAGTCATGTTCAACTTACTCACAAGATGGTGGATTACAGGTAATAAGAAGATATCTCTCCCATGAGATGGTCTACCTTAGGACTTCAGTGTCGTTCCTTTCCCAAGAACAGCCTCAGATCATTACGATTAGAGCAAGAGTGAAGTGGCACATCTCCAATTTGAGAGTGCAGAACTAATTAACATCTAAGTGAGATATACAGACTTTCAGGATTTATAGATTTAAGTTTTTTTGTGGGTAGGTAAAATACTAGAGAGCCCTAGAGATGCCCTTTGATAGAGGGAGCCAGCTAAGCAAATTGCATGTAACCTTTTTGGGACAATCAGGCATGTATTACAACCTCACCCAGAGAAAGAATCCGGTTGCTCAGGACTCTGGTGCATGCCTCCCCAGAGGAATAGTCAAACAGCCTCAGAATGATTTCCCTACCTTGACCCCCACAATACCGAAAGCAATTACTGCCTTACTGACTTGCAGATATGGTGTGCTTTTCAGCCCAGACAAGTGAGCTCCAGTGGTGTGGTGTATGCAACTGGGTGCAGAGGGCAAATGTCTACAGTAAGTTGGTTGTTTGTCTGCCGCATAGGCACTGAGAGAGGTCATTGGGGTCAAATCCGTAACATCCTAGTGTAGGGATAAGCGCATTTCCTCGACACAGAGGAGGTACCAACCTTAGAAATGGAATGAAATGACAGATGCACAAATACAAAAGACTACGTCACATTAGTAGTATGAGGTATGAAATAATTAGATAATTGTATTATATTATTTAATTAAACAGATTGACATATTTTTGCGTTTCTAAAGTGTCCTATTTATCTTTACCCATTTGCAAAGTCAAAATGCAAGCTGTACCTTTCTTTAGCAAATACAAGTTTGTTTGTTTTTTCTGACTCAACCGTCGGTGTTTGATGTCTCTATCACGTTCCGAACCACGTCACTGTAGCCAAGACCATTTACTCGAAGTGAATGATCCGCCTCTACTGGTGCACTGCCACCGCTGAAAAGATGCTGGAGGAAGATTAGAGCAGGCAGTTTGATTGGGTAAGGATTTTTCTGTCAGGGGGGAAGGAAAGGTAAGGGCGCATGCTGACGCAGGCATATCCCTCCCCCTTTGTTCTCTCAACGCTGATTAATGGCAGAGTGGCACAGTCCTCTGACAGAGCGCTGAAGCCAAAGGAAAGCTCCAGAGATGAGGCTGCCTGCCAATTACCTTCCTCAATAACCTCCGCTCGATGCCTGAGTGACAGGGACCCGCCCCCAGGGCTCCCAAATGCCTTCTATTAAAGCCAAGAGTTTCCGGCTTCCAAGCATGCACAGCCCACCACTTCTCTGGAGTGGCTAAAGCCTTTGCAGGGAAACAGGTCATGTGACTGTTTCAAAACACCCTAGCGTCCGTGTTAGCAACAGCAATAGTAGGAGCAAACTTACTTTGTGTAGAGACACATCAAAGCCTATCCTTCGTTCCCATGACCACACCGTGAGGATGTTTGTCATGCATTTGAAGTGCTACCCATTGAGATACCGAGGGAAAAGGATGCTTAGTGACCTGCAAGAGAGTATATCCCTGCTGATTTGGACCATGCGTTTTAATAGGCAGCTCAACACTCCTTTTTGGATGCTGGGCAGGGAGACTCCAAGGGTCTCTTGTGTCGCGCTTGTGCTCCCATTTCTAGGAATTGGAAGCCATTGTTTGCATTAATAATGCAGTACTTATGCCCCGCAGTCTGCTCAGCATTCTCTCCAGTGAAAAGGGCACCACTTACAGCATAAGATAAATACCTCAGTATTGATGGATACAAAAAGGAAAAGGGGCTACTGTAGCCTTCGTAGTTAACCTTTCTGTTCACCTCAGATTGAGGCACTTCTACTTGGGAACCACACAGCCCACTGAATGGATGAGATGTATCTTTTATGTTTTGAGCACATCTTTGTATTAGTTTAGAGTTTAAAAATTAGCTTAGATCTCTTAGTACTTTCATGAAAACGTGGGTAAATGAGGTCAATCAAAGTTTCTCTACTCTCGTTATTGAAACACCTCTGTTCTTTGCTGCTGCAGCTCTATGCAGTTAGCCTCTCCTTGACAGCGATACTGAAAGACGCACAGATCCTCCTTAGCTAAAATAAGTGTATCTCAGCCCAACAAAAAACGATCTACACTTAACTACACACACACACACACACACACACACACACAAAGTGAAGCCAATTAAAATGAGTGAAGGCCGCAAGGAATGGGATCTTTAAAAAATAAAAAATAAAATGATTTTTCCATTTCCCTTTTCTTCTTTCCAACACAGATATGTCAGAGTATTATTCACACACCTCGTGGTGTACCTTGTGAACAGTCATGTCATGTGTCTTATTCAATAACGCGCCAACACTCGGATCAGGTGGTTATTGTACCAGTGTCTTCGCTAGAAAACACTGGAAAGGCTACATACATACAGTATATATACACATACACACACACACACACACACACGCCTACTGACGTAAACACCTTATTAAAGTAGGGTATTCACCATGGCAACTAGTTATTCAACTGTACATTTAAGTCCCAACATTTTATTTCAAGCAACAGTTGTCTTTCCTTGACAAGAAAGGTTTTATGGAACGCGGAATGGCTAGAAAACCGTTGTCCTTTCAGGGTAGTGCGACACGCGAACATCTTGTCCTGTAGGCTTAATGGCGCAGCATGAGAGAATAAAATGGAGGGGTAAGTATTTAATGGCGTTTTTTGCAAGGAGGGCTTGGAGGTGAAAAGAGAATTACTACATCTATTATGTGGTAACAAGAAAAGGTGCAGTGTCCAAATGGTGTATTGCTGAGCTTAGAGAGCATAAAGTGAAGATACTCTTAACAGATTGGAAAAGAAAAGTAATGAAGGAATGATTTTTCTCCATTCTAAAGAAGGAGAAGCCTTTTAGGGAATGTTATTGTTTTCTGGTTAATCGGGCTTCTCAAATGTCTTTAGTTATTGTTGGCCGATAAAACTATTTTGAATCTCTTATAGGATGTTTTGAACCTTCTAAAGAGAATGAGCTCACACACAGAGCACCCATAAATCTATTTAAAAAAAAATAAATATCCAAAACAAAATAGTTTTTCCTCCAAGTAAAATCTAGATTATAAAGTACAAGCATTGTATCAGCAATTAAAATATATACAAAGAAATTATATATAAAGAAATATATACTTCAGTAAAGCGGAACTTTTCCATTAATCCAAATGATGAATATTACGGAGCAGTCTGTTTTCGCCGTAGCTCTACAATGATGATAATAAGAAGAGGGAGAGATCAGTATCTGTTTGCCTTCCCTACCAATTAGATTGTTGCAACTCAATACCTATTGACCTTCTGGCCCCCCATCTCCAGGAGACTAGCAAAGGTGGGATCTGCATTTCACCATCTCAACAACTATCCCATTAATCAAGCCTGGGAATTGAAGTTTTGCTCTGTATTCCCACTAATCTAACACAGATATGGTATTGGATGAAGTTTGAGTTGCTTCAAAATTGCTTTACAGAACAACATTTACGTTTTGTCTCTCAATTGTTATTTCACTTTATGAAGATCAATAAGAGTGGGCTCGTCTGATGAAAAAGAAAGCATATTTCATTTGGTCTTTTTTCATGGAGCCAATTTCACGACTAAATTCATGAAGCTTCAACTAAAGTTCAAGCAGATGACTTGGAGTCTGTGCGCTGCTGACGTAAGCATCATGCTGCTTGTGCTACTCACACTAATCGCTTCACACAACTGTTCACAATCAAATATCATGTCAATGAGGGAGGGGGAGGTATTTGTATTACCTGACATCAAAGTTCGGTTTTGTGCCTGTTGGATGAGGTGATAGGAAATGTTCTCACCTCAACCCCAACTGCCACCTCGGGTCTGCCAATGTTCTGCTAGTATGGTCCAAAGGGGGATTGATGTATTTGTAATCCCTGCATTGGAATGGTGTCTTGGATATGCACAGCAGGGAGCTTCAATATGTAGCAGACCCAACCATGCCAAAACTGATGTGTATTCAATACATTTTTTAAGATGAATGAGTTTGTCTGACTGAAATACCTATAAGCATTAGACAGTGTCTCAGATATTGATATTGAATTTGATGTACAGTATGGATTCATGCCAGAATTACAAAAGCAAAGACTGTACATGGTAAAATACATTTTCTTTTTAGTATGGACATTTTAGAAAGATAATTCTTAACAGTTTACTAAATTGGTCCATGACCGTAAAGCACCTAAGGGTATTAGCCATCCATAGAAAAGTGAAGTGGAGGGTAGATACCTGAACGTGATCCATGAGGACTTACAGGTAGATATATCTGATAGGCTTAATAGGCAATGGCGCTAATCGTATTAAAGTGACAAACATCATTGACTGCTCTGAGTAATAAGGGTCAGTTGGTGTTAAATAGTTCAGGGAGGCTAATAGGTTCTGAGTCTTTTATTGATTGGCAGTCTGGTGGGATGGGTAAACAAAACATTTCCCAACAGGCCTTTGTATCACAGCTCCGCCTGAAGCAGCGGCTTTATCGGCCAGTTTGTCTTATTTTGCTCACTTTTGCAAAAAAAAGTAATATATTCAAAAAAAGGGAAAGGAATACTGTGGTGAAAGCACTGTAATACTTAAGTCAGCTTTAATGGTAAACATGCTGAACTTACATATGACATCCGCTACGCAACATTATCTTACATTTTTCTCTACACCTCACTTACATTACAACAGTTTCCTACTCCAAAAGAAGCTGGCGTGGAATTGAAATAAAATGGTCAATTTCACTTTGATGTTGACACAAGCCTTACGCTTCTCCCCAGTAGTCTTTCCAGAAGTTAAAATTACCATGAATGTTTGTGCTCAGTCCCTCTACAGACCAAGATAAATATTGCCAATCTGGCTTTTGCTGGCTCCTGCTCAACTCTCCCACAGATGGGGAAGAAGAGAGATGGTTTGGTCTCCCAGAGGGGCTGAGGCAATAGAGCTGTGTGCAAGGCTATCAGGAGGCTGGAAGTCACCAATGCTGTAGATGTTAGATTGGACTTTCTCTCCTGAAAGAATGCCATTTATCTCACCATACTGAGTCACCAGATTGGTGGAGATGGCTCTCTTTGTGTGAGTGTCAAGGGTGACATTTTCTAGACATCAGCCTATAATGGAATGTTCAGAGCTGGCGATATCTTGAATGCTGACATCGGGGGATATGCAGAGTCTTAGGAGAGCACATCCCTCTAGGAACCTTTTTTTTTTGGTGCAAGATTATGATGTCTGTATGGTACAAGATTATGATGTCTGTATTGTACAAGATTATGAAATCCTGTATCAGTAGAAAACATTTGTCTATGTACAGGATGTCTAATATTCTGTATTTCATCCACCATATTCAATCATAATTCCAAACCTGAATTGATATAGCACATTTTTGTGATGTAGGAGATGGATGCATAAATGTATGAGGAACTTGCATGCTACACAGCTACAAGAGCAGATATGTTTTTATATTGTTGGGAGCGTCATCTCAGGCCCAATGGCTGTGATAGTCGTGCCGAAATTGGGTTTGAAATAAAACCATCTTCTATGGATAGATTAGGATGCAATACATGATCCTAACAACAACATAAGGATTGTAGAGGTTATTTTATTTTAGTATTGCATGATTGGCAGATATGAACGCCTATTGCCCTGATTTCTGTCATTAGTACTGTATCTGCATAGACTCAATAAATATACTGGATTACAGTAAACCTATGAAGATTGCAATTCATGAAACAATCTTTGAAACTTGATTGAAAAGTGCTATTCTATTAGATTATCAAAACCATTTTCAAAAGGTACATCGTACACGCTCGTGGTGCTTGTATTGACAGCTTCACTTCTCACAATAATAATTATCCCCTCAGAGACAACAATAATAGACCAAATGAAAACATATTATTTTCTTATGCCACTGTCAAGAGTGACACATCATATCCCCATTGGATTCATACAATGAATAAGCAGCATGTTGCTCACTTTTACATGTAAAATCCACATAATTAAAACATCTAAATGTCACAATTTCCTGGGACTCCATATCTTTTGAGCATAAATAAACAGAATGGGCATGATGTTTCTCCAGTATAAAACTAAAAAGTATAAATAGATCATTGGATATTTCATGTTATCTTGACATCATCTTTATCTTTGGCAGCACAGGGTGTTTTAATTCCCCAGATTAAGTTATTTGTCTGGTCAGACCTTGATGCAACAACCTGAAATAAGGGCTGGAAATAAGTCCAGACATATACAGACAGAAAACTAAATGAAATGGTTAGAGAGAGAAATAGAATGTGGAAAATGTGGAAAAGCCGTTTAACAGTATACCTAGAGTTGGAGGAAAGGCGGAGATTGACAGACAAGAGCACAATTAAGACGTTATTATAACAACTAACTAAATATGCAAAGAAAAGAGATTATGTTTTTATGTTACATTATGTTGTCATTTTAACTCACTAATTCTATGTCCTTATAGGATATATTAATATTGTGGCTTTGTGGAGGCTGATTAGTCAAACCAATGAAAGATAAAATCCAACATACAAAACATGTAAGTTCAGGGTTGAAAACAAAAAAGCATGCAGTACATGCAATAATTGACATATAATATGAGCTGGGAGGAAACACAAACACACACAGAAAGACAAACACGTACGCACACACAAACAATGAAATCCTTTCTACACCAAAATCTCTGCACAGACAATAGGTATATATTTTCTTTGTATCAGATTGATTTGTTATTCTGTAGCTATCCGGTGCAGAATCAATTCCTGGCTGTTGACTGCTTTGTCAGCTGTATAAACCCTAGGTTGAACAATCAAACTTGGCTCGCCTTGCCCGATACAAAGAAAACCCTGAAGGCTAGCATGCTTCAGAGACATAAATTAGTCCATGGTAAATTGAGATGGGAGGTCAATCTGTTGATTACAATCACATTAAACCACCTAAACCCTGAACATTGGTTTTTATTTGAAAATGTATTTGAAAATACAGTTTTTTGTTAAATAATAAACTTATTTATTCCAACAGTGTATTTCTATTTCAGAATGTACACCAGACTCTTGTATTTATTTATCTATTGATATAGTATCATTTATTGATATAGTATAGATTTAGGAGACCTACAGTACAGCTATAATGCTGTAGAGTCCCTTTCTGGCTGCATAATTCTGAAGAGGAAATGAGTAAGATATCTAAATTAATATCATTATAATTTGCTCTAAGATGTATGGACAGTATGTCTCAGTAACAATACAGTTAAATGATGATAAATACACAAGACAACATCCGTGGAACATCCATGGAAAATCTTTCCTTAGGGATTATAGACCACTCTGTAAATAATGTCAGTGGAATTGACATCACGACAGTAAAACACTGTAAATAGATACACAATGAAGCTGTGTTTAATTTACAGTAACATTTTATATATCACTGAACCAAACACAACTGTTTAATTTAAAGTACAAATATGTCAAAAGTATCATATTCTGTTGTATAATTTACAGATTACTGTATTTTAAACACAGAAACACTGTAATACAAAAAGCAATACAATACTGTTAAAATTACAAAATGCCAGTGTTAAAATAATGTTTTATGTCAGTAAGATTTAAAACAGAAAGAAACCGTATTACATTTTATACATTTTTATGCTATTCCTTTCAGATAGGAATGTGTATAAATACAATGAAAGTATATTAATATGAAGGATTTAAAAAAAAAAGCTGGTGTTGGGTCTTGCTTTACATATGAATTATTTTTATAGCGTCCCTGATTCATAAAGCGTCCATAAAGAAAATCTTTACCGTAATACAGAATACGTCTGTACCAATTATTTTACGGTTCTAATCTAGCGTCCACCGCTGCCAGTTTTTCACCAGACATTTTACCTTTTATTTTTTTTTACAGTGTATATTTCCCAATGGCACAATCCTCTCCTGGTCCCAGATCAGCTTTTTCCCTGGCAAACAGATCCTATTGGAAGACAGCTATGACAACATGGAGTACGGACCAATCACAGAGCCGGACGAGGCTCCTGGACACGTGAAAAGTGGCACTGAGTAGTAAATGGATTGTGCGTGATCTCTGCAAAACTGTGACGAGTGCGTCACTGAATCAGGAAGAGATGCCCATACTTGGAGTATAGTCGTTGATCAAGTTAGCGATATGCTGTGATCACGAGCATTCTGCATGTGTCTGCAATGGTTAGGTAAAAATAATTGCACTAAGCAAACGGTAGGTAGCTTAGTGCCTATAAAGCACATTAAAAAGTATTTGAACAAAAAAATTTATTATATTATATTTTGTATTCATTATTCTAGGGTGCCTCTTTCTTACTTTCCAACTCACATGCTGTTTTAAGCTGCTTAAAATTAGAAGGTCAAAATTATTTTGTAAATTACCCAAGGTATGTTGTTATAGCAATTTACACAGCATCTCTAAACTGCTCAGAGCAGTTTATGTTTGTGGTTAACTCGATGTCAAGCACTCTATAACGCTGAAGTTTGGAAATATCGCACTGTGTACAACATTGTAAAACTGCTGGGAGTGGACACAAATATAAAGTTTTTGTCAACAGTCCTTTAGATCATTCAAAATTGACACTTGGTTTTACAACATGTAGCCTAAGTGTTAATATAGGCTATAAAGCTCTTGCCAATTCAAAGCTGGCATCCAAAAAATGTATTTTCTAAGTAATGAAAAATATTTTAATTTAATTTTAATTGGTTAAAATTCTAAATCATAGAGGTTATATTATTTAAATTTGGGTGAGTTAAATTGACCGTAGTTGCAAAAACATGCACATATGACAAGAATACTGTACAACTTTACTCTCAGCAAACCATTCACATTTATCTAAACTAGTCATATTCTGGCATTATCAACGCGCTGTCTTCCGGGGTTCAAAAATACAGAGCATGGGCCATTGGCCAAAACATATGCTTACGTTGCCAACCGCACCCCATATATGTGAACGCGCACAAACTCCACGGAGTTAACACCGACTTAACTAACACACATCTTAATCACCCGTTGTAGTACCGTTTAACACCCATTTGGATAATTAGAGTTTGTCAACTCCGAGTTTCCTTGTAAACCTCGCGTTAGATCGGAGTAGTTTAACCTCCGTTCGTAGAGGCTCCTGGCTTCAGTTGGTTACCCCTGTACAAATAAAATAAATAATAATAATAATAATACTTGAAACGTATATGCTTTCAGGTTGCTTGATGTTGTGCTGTAGGAACTCGAGGAATCCAAACATAATGCAGTCTTTAACTTACACAATAGATGGGGTCTTTAGTACTTTCTGCTTATTCTTTTAAGAAACCAAGAAATCTAAAACAAAACAAAACAGCAAAATAAAAGTATGGTTTAACTCATAGTGTTTACGCTATATTTCATTGTCTATAGAAGAAGAAACAAGGAAACAAAGTATTAAGTTTACTAATAATTAGCTTTATTGGTCGAATAAGTGTTGTTCAGAGAACCGGTGAAAGACCGGGTGTGATCCCTGCCTTCCCCCGGTTCACTTTACGGAAATGCCAGGTCCACGACTGCAGCACGGCCAACCCTCTTTCTCCTGCGGGTGACAGGACGGTGACGCCTGCGGCGAATTGGGCGGGAAGCTCTACGGCGTCGTCGGGCCATGGTAATAGTTTGTGATAGGCGGTGTGACTCATGAACGGTAAACGCGCTCGTTTTATAGTGCGGCCCAGATGAGAGCGCACTGTAAGGCCGAGCTTTGTTACGTCATAGCCTTCCGTTCGATTTATGTTGTCACAAAGTGTTTGTTTTTCTAGCAGGATAATTTAGAATTAGAACGAACTTGTAACCTTATCCACGATATTTTCGAGCGTCCCTATCCACGATATTTTCGAACGTCCCAATACGTTTTGAATTATGGGCAGAAGATCCGGCGGATGTGTAGATACGCTGTTTTTAGCTTCACCAGCTTAGGAAGTCTTTCGCCAAGTTAGCTGGCAAAACTAAGGTAAAAAGTAAGTAAAACTAAAAGTTGAAAATAACAGGGATGAATTACGCAGTTCTTAGCTGTACATATAACTTAGTTAAACTGAATGTGTGGCTGAAAGAACAATATTTTCCAAAGTTTGCTGGTTAAAGGCTATAAACGAATGGGGCCACAAAACCAACAGAAACCCCGAACGATGTTGGCTTGGCTATGATGACAAACTCCTAATAAAGAGAAAGAAACGTCGTAAACTATAGAAGTTTACAAACGTCTGAAAGTAATTATGCCAGTTGTTTATCAATACTAAATGGATGCAATTATTAAAATCTGATCGTAATTGAGCCCAGTTTTGTTTACACCGGTCACAGTGGATTCGCGGGTCTAAATTTCCCCAGCCACATCAACTCCGTTATACATCCATGTGCCATTATAATTGGTTTAAAAATGCTGCTCACCGACAAGTCACCAAACAATTTGGAGTAAAACACATTCCTGACCCCTAAGGTCACTTGGAACAGTTCTCAGTTCCCAGTGTTAACTAATAAAGGTAAAGCAGCATTTTCGTACTATTTCTTAGTATAATTGTTTTCTTATTTTTCTATTTATAGCTTCACATGTCCCGGCTTGCCTCATTGAAAGCATATGTGTAGGCTATATAATGTTCTATTAAAAATTAATTTGACTTGACGGTACTGTCCGTGAAGTCATATTTGTGAAAATATAATTTCCAATAAGTCAAGGTATTACTTTGTGTAGTTTAATTAATCTATTATTTATTTTATATATTATGACTATCTATACATGTGTACATTTATGTACATAATAGCAAATAGCTAAATTACAACATTTTGTTAGAAATGCATCACTGTAAACCCTGATTAGTGATTAGTGTAGGCCTACACAACTTAAACAATTTAGTAAACTTGTTGCCTCAAATTAGTGAAGTTATAACAATATATAAAACACAACTGGTTAAGATTAATATAGATAATAACAATGTTTTATAGAAGTCCTTATCGACAAGTGGGTATAGGTTGAGTGTACTTAACCATTTAATTTAAATCTAGCAGTAGTATTCATGACATAAATTAAGTTGTGAATAATCATATTTTTGTAATACTTGCTATACATTTGCTGCAAGTTCTGAGGCCTATACTACGAAGCGAGGTAACTGGCTTACCCCGGTAAGTTCGGGAGTTACTTTGTGACGTTGAGGGTAACTTCCTGATTAACCCATACTATAAAAGGTGGGTAAATTTGACCCGAGGTATGTTGTTGCAATTTACGCTGCATCTGTAAACTGCTCCGAGCAGTTTATGTTTGTGGTGAACGCCATGTTAAGCACTCGATGAAGCTGTAATTGGGAAAATTGCGCTGCATAAAACGTTGTAAAACTGGTGGAGTGGATACCTTTTTGTCAGCAGTCATTTAATTCATTCAAAATTAACACTTGGTTTTACAACATATAGCCTAAGTGTTAATATATAGGATATATTTTCTTGCCAATTCAAAGCTATCTTCCAAAAAGTGTATTGTTCTACTACAAAATCCTTTACCCTAAGTTAATTAAAAAGCATATAGGCCTAATTTCAAATGCGCTTTTCGCTGGGGTTGCAGCTGATATGATAATTAGAATGTCATTCATACAGCCTATGTGTTTTAGTGAGTAGCCCATGTGTAGGCTTTAATTTAATAGCTAATACTAGGTCTAATTGTTTTCACATCTTAGATTTATTATTTTATGTATTGTCGTGTTCTTAATTTCCAAATGAGGACCAGTACAACTTCTTGATCGTTAATGATTTATTATCAGCCATTGCAGAGTTACAGATATACAGATGTGCATCCGGGGTCAACTAGTTCAAGAAATCGCAGTCCATCAGAGACAGTTAGCTGCAACCACCATCACTAGTCAAGCCCCGAACTTATGCAGTACAAAGCTGGGCGTACTTTAGGCCCTACTATCTATGTGTGTGTGTGTGTGTGTGTGTGTGTATGGGGAGAAGCGCACATAGACAGACAGATGAGACGAGTTTGGCACTATAATAGCAGAATTCAGATTGACTGCAATTATATACAGGAATGCATGTATGCCCTGTATGGTTGACTGTTGACCTAAACCCAA
>JAVQIZ010009382.1:0-33915 GCA_036023535.2 Galaxias brevipinnis | reverse complement strand
TTATGCAAATTGTCAGGTTAATTCTTTTATTTAGGAGTTCTACCAGAGTAGGTTTACGCGTTTTAATGTTCAATAAACAATAAAACATTTTCCCGACTGCCTGGGTCTGCAGCACCTCTATTCACCCTCTGTCTGAAACACTCTGTTTTAGCTCCTAAGGCCCCACTCCCGACAAGCCCAGTCTGCTCTGATTGGTCAGCTGGCCAAACAAAGGGAATTTGCCTTTGCACTGACAAAACAGCGTTTTCTCAACATGGCAAAAACCACTATCCAAAATTCCCGGCCTCCGCTCTGTTTGAGGGTGTGCAAACTAGGCGCTAGGTGGTCATTATGCAAATGTGTGACCTAGTGAAGTAGATAAGTTACGGAAGAAAACGGCGGACACGTAGATAAGTTACGGAAGAAAACGGCGGACTGCAAATGAGGCTTTTCAGGCAGTTCAGGAGCAATGTTTTCTGTGAGAGAGAGTGGCTCCCTTTGACGTGGACTATGGGCTTTGTACCTTTTCAAAACTTTTACATCCACAAAAAGCTATATAACTTGCCAAAGGAAAGGGGAAACCCCCAAAAGCATAATAGGCCCCCATTAAGAGATGAACAGACCGAATGAGAATGGCCTGCCTTCAAATCTCATTGGACCGCCAAGGATTCTTCTTTCCTGCATGTGCTGTCTTATTCTTTTCAACAAAGACCACTTCCACAGATGACCCTACGAAACCCATTTTGACCCAGCCTTTTCTTTTTCTTTCTCCGTTTTGACTTTGTGATCCAGTTCATCCCCATAGGAATTTAGACAGGCTGAATAGAGAGTAAATTGAATCAGTGTTGTGAGTGACAGGGGCATTATGGCGGAGGGCTGCCCACAGGTAAGCCAGCTCCCAACAGGAGTGAAGGAAATAATAGATCACTCACAAGGGCTCGGTAATTCTTATCCCATTAAGTCACAAAGTCACACAAGAATATCACAGCCAAGCCACTCTCCCCAAACAGGAGAATTCAGTCCTATCAAAGCAGCATGAGCCATTCTGGGGGAAAGAGACTGCGATCCATAACCTCGACAAGCACTCGAGTTAGGCAACAACCTAGAACCACCCAAAACTGTATTACATAAACATGTTTACACTATTCTGGTGGGGGATGGCAGATTTTCAGTATATAAAGTATTAATGCATAGTTTTGTTTTTAAACTTTATATATTGAAAATCTGCCATCCAAAACAAAACTATGCATCAATACTATAGATATTGAAAATCTGCCATCCTCCACCAGAATATTGTAGCTCCACATATCCACAACAGATATAGTAAAGGAAATTTGAGATCCCTTTTACTTACAACATTTTGTGATCTTGATGTCTGTGTATAGGAATAGACGGTTCTGTAATTATTTATGAATTTATTCCAACGTTCTTAAGAACAGCACTGTAAAATGGCCTTGAATGGTTTCTGGACCTATTGCTGTACCGATTTCAAAAAGATT
This sequence comes from Galaxias brevipinnis, assembly GCA_036023535.2. NCBI lineage: Eukaryota > Metazoa > Chordata > Actinopteri > Galaxiiformes > Galaxiidae > Galaxias > Galaxias brevipinnis. The sequence continues at coordinate 32,437 of JAVQIZ010009382.1, read as the reverse complement.
AGATCAAACCAGATCAGATCACTAGGCCAAGTATGGTATTATTCAGTGCTTTAGTTTAGTTTGCAAGGTATAAATACGAGGAGCATGAAATCGTGTGTGGCCAACAAAAAGTGAGAGAGGTATGAAACACAAAGGTCAGATATGAATTGCCTCACCCTCGAGGTCCTAAGTGCCAGGCCCATTTAACAACTAGGCCCTGAGTATTTCTCACCTCCAAAGAAAATGAGCCCTGTGTCATCTTACATTGGGATATGATTGTCTATTTTCTCTCCTTGTCTCCTTCATGCTGTCGTTGTGGCTGGCATTATCCAGTTTTGTGCCATTAGGCTAAGTTGATTTGTCAACACATTCTTAGGGGGCCAAATATAAAACCATGCCCGCTCAGAGGGACATGGGTGAGGATTTTCCGCACACCAAGGGTATGTTAGCTCACCTGTCTGCTCGTCGCAGTGTCAAAGTCGGCTGTGTGACAGAGTGCTACAGCACACCCTGCGAGCAAGCATACGTAGAGTGGCACCTTGGATAAAGGTCCGAGAATCCTCCAGAAACCCGTTTTTGATTTCACGTCATACCTTAGCCATAGAAAACACCTTGGTTAAAATCAAACAACTAAATAATAACTAAATAATTTCTGTCAAGGTTAATTAACTCAGGGGTGGCAGTAAGTGCATTAGCTTGCCATTAGACTTTAATGGTGTTTAAAAGGTTTCACCAAACAAGACACAAAAAGGTACTTATCATGAATTCATTCCGAGCGTCGCACTGTATGCACCATTTGCATAGTTGATAACGTCGTCTCTGGGACATATTAACTGGTAGTGACAGTCTTTCAGATATTCAGGGCATGAAGGTTGTGGAGTGGGTTCACTGGGCTAAGTGGTGAGCCACTGTTGATCTTAGGCACAGCTTTCTCTTTAGCCTGACGGCAGTGCCAGGGACGCAACCAGAGGGTCTTAATGACCAAATCAAGTTAGGTAAATCACCACCTGTGCCCTGCCGAACTGGATAATTTCAGCTCTGAGAGCTGGGCCGCAGAGCGAACACTGATTTCATTTATCTTCCTCTCTCATCCACTTAGGATGAATAGGCTTCGATGGTGCATTCTTTGTCATCGGAATATCAGAGAAAGGAATTCCTTTTGGAACCATGAGACAACTGATTGCCACAATGATATATGCTATTAACTATTCAACAGGTGCAGGCTTTTTGTTTATTTTTCGTTTATTTTTCAATACCACGTTTGCTACCACAGTTGAGCAATACACAAACAAAATGTAGCTCAGTAGCTAATCTGATCTAACAGGTAATTTTGGTTTTGTTCTCCAGTGTTATTTGTTTTCTGGTTTATGACACAAGCAAATACAATCTGAGTCATGCAAAGCATGGAGCACAGAGGCAGCGTCATGACAAAGTGCTGATTTGTATTTTTATCAGTTGGTTGCTGTTGGAATGAACCGTTTTGATGACTAATTACATTGGGCAGCTGTCAGACCCGTAATGGCGGAAGTTTGATCGTTTTGATACTACAGTTGATACATGCTTTCACAGCTCCCGCAGTTCTCTGAGGAGTTATTGGGTTACTTCCAAAGTTAGTCAGATTTTGCTGTAGAGAAAGAGGAGGAGAAGGAGGAACCTCAGGTTTCCACTTCCCGCGGTAAATGTGACCACATTAATTATGGATTTCACACAGGCAGTTAGATTCTTACCATATATTTTGCAAAGGGCTCTTTTACTTCCTAAATCAAGACGATGTGTGTCAGCGGGGTTGAAAAAAACATACGGAGGCAAAATTAAAGATGTCAGCCGGTCTGGCGTTTGTTTTCAGGAGATTGAGGTGCAAAGTTTCTATTTAGGTACAAGGCCCTAGGGGGAGGGAGTGAGATTATTGAGTATTTTTAAACCTTTAAATCAGCATTCCAACTGATGGGAACCAGAATACAATCACATATTCAGCATGTTCCAAAATCCCCTTGACATATTGTGTGATACTAATAAACAAACATGACTAATAAAATGGAGAAACTCTTACCCTGTGTCTTAACGATCATCCCCAGAGCCAATGATGAGCACCCCCCCCACCCCAACCATCCCCTTGTCCCCCGTCCCCGTCTCCCCCCCCTCCCAAACCTCTCACCAGAAGCTAACAAGTCATTAAGACTTGGCAGAAGACATCCCAACCGTGATTTCTTTGGTACAGGGATAAGATTAGCTCTATTGAGCGAGCATTCAAAGTAAAAGAACAAAAAAGGAGTCGCGTTTCTCAAGTGTCATTCTGGGTGTCACCTTGGGCTGCTTTGGTCTCCGTGTGGTGCAGGATGATCAATACGTTGAGTCGTGTAAAACGGCAGGTGACATCCCCCTGAAGGAGAGATGGGATAATGGATCTCCCATCAAGCCTGATGGCTGTGCGTCAGAAACCCTCTTCCTCCTGGCCCTCCCGAGGCCTGCTCAAGGTATATCATATCAGCTGATTGTTTTCAATGTGACTTTGATTGATATCAGGTTCACACTGTTTCCCAGTCCGTGGACAAGGCGATGGCACCCCCCCCCCCCCCCCCCCCGCTGTCACGGGCTATCAGTTGCCTGTGAGTCGCCACATTGCCTTCTGCTCAAATATATTGCGGTACATACGATTGCACCATAATACCCTGATCACCATCTCATGGAGAGAATATGTCATATTTTGCGAGCAGGGGGGTGAGAGTGAATACAGCCAGTCAGGGTGGAAGGGGATGGATGGCTGAAACATGAGCTGCCTCTGCTGTTCTATTTGGATGCAGAGTAATGGCCTCACCAAGGTGAGACAGGTCTCCAAATGGAGACTTTGGCCGTGTGACACAAACTAACACGGCAAACCCACAAGGTCCTATGTATAGAGTCAAAGGCTGAAAGGCTGGGAACGATAGGCCTCAGGAGACTGACGGTGTTTCCATAGACATGTCTCCACAGATATTCCAATGGACAGTTTCCATGATAATTGAATTGACCGCCACATATTGACATTTCATTGGACAAATAAGGAATTGATTTCCATGTCATGTCTTTCCTCAGGATAATAGTTATGGATGTCAGTGGTGAACCGTTGTCAATTTTCTCCCGCTATTGGTGTCTCCTTGTCTGCTCTAATCTCAAACACTTTCTTGTTTCACTGCGTTGTGTAATTCAACAGTGAATGACTCCTAATAGTCACAGATACCATTTTGCCAAATTACTTTTCCCATTTCAGTTATCCAGAGGCATCCCTGAATGACTCTATTGACCAAACCAATCTATCATATATCATCTCAATTTATATTCTTTTCATACATACGAAAAAAATTATAATTCTGGCAGAAAGTTGAGAAGGAGAACAAAAGCATAGATAACAAACATGGTAAGGTGCATGAATATCGTCTGCATGTAAACACAAACAACTGCCATGGTCAACAAAAATACATTGTGACTACCACCCATGAAAAATGCAGGCAATTTGTGCAGAAGCAGCTTTTTTTGTCCGATGTATTTGCTGGTTTTCCATACCCCTAACACAGCAGCCCCGCACAGAGCCGTGTCTCATTGGGCAGCGGGAAATAGGCTTTCAATGCTTTCTAGATGACTTCCTGAAAGAAATGAATCCCTCCCAGAAAATGAGAACAATGAATAATGAAACGCTGAATGGGATGTGCCTGACCCATGTTATTCATACAACCTCTGCCAACTCGGAGAGTCATGTATGAAATGAAAGGCGTGTGATCATATGGCTGGGAGGAGGCATTGGTAGGGGCCATTACACTGAAGGGAAACAAATAGCTTTTCTTGGCATACACGTCTTCATACAATTTAGATGCCAGTCTGGCATAACTGGCATAGCTTTAAAAAATTTACGAACAAATGCGTCCGTTTCCTTGGTGGGAAAGGGGGATAAATTGAAAAATCTTTAAAAATAAATTCCTGACATCTAATAATATAATAATAAATTACCTGATATATATATATATATGTATATATATATATATATATTTTTTTTTTACCATACAGCATTAGCGATTTTGTACTGCCACTGTTTCTCCGGTTTCCAAGGAACACAAAATGCGTTCAGAAGGAGATTGTTTGGTTAAAGGAGCTGAGGCCCATGTGCATTATGTATGTATACACATAAAAATCATCTTTAAGCTAGTGCTGCCCGAAGAGAAATTGGCCGACAAACACAACAACAAAAGCCGCCGCAGCCCTGGCAGAATGCAGTGACCAGAAGGTATTCTCTGTCTTAAAAGCATGTGCTCTGCCACAATTTAGTCTCCGCAGGACGGACGGCAAAGGATACACAGAGTGTTGCTCGCGTCATATGAAAGACTCCAACTGCACGCCCCGAGCCACCACAGCAATCCTGACGTAGAGTAGCTAGCTTGAGCACTTACAAATCTCTCTAATCCCTCTCTTCATTGTGCCTCATGCCCCAGACCCCTTGCCTCTCCAGACTCTTTGTGTGTCTGCATGTGTGTGTTTGTGCGTGTGTGTCTGCGTGAGCTTTTGAGTGTGTCGATGTTTTTGTGTGTGTGTATGTGTGTGTGAGTGTGTGTGTGTGTGTGTGTGTGTGCGTGTGCATGCCCATGTTTTTGTCTCAGTAGCAGGCGGCTTATAGAGTCATAACATGTGGGCATGGGCCGGGAGGGTACGATAAGTACGCACTATGAATCAACACATTGTGCTGGCCGCGCTCTGCTATCATTTCCCCTGTCCTGTCTTTTAATGGGGCCACATCTTAGCAAACTGGCAGAGGTCACTGTTCATTTGACTGTGTATAAGTCTATTGAATTTAGTAACGGGGAGGCAATTCCAGCTCGGAGCTTCCTCGGCCATGTTTGGGGGTCACAGGGTGCTGTTACAAACCATTGATTTTGCTGTAGGACAGCACAGAACAGGAACTCTGCCTCGTCTCGCCCGCTGGCCCCGACGTTTTCAGCGAGGCACAAACAATAGGGGCCACCGCGAAGTGTCACATCAGTCTAATTATGTTTTTGTAATAAGCCAGCGAGCCCAGCCATTCTCAGAGGTCCCCCAGGGACGCTGTCACCTAATTCAACTGCAGTAACCAATTCCAATCTAATTCACCGCGTCATTTTCATCTTCTAAATGCTGGGAGCGTAATCAGATGATTGATTGAGGGCCACTTTTGTTCTGACAGAACACTGACGTGGACACAGCTGGCTGCTTGTCAGAGCTGATGGCTGAATGATATACGAGGATCATCCCTCAAAAAACAAGCGACAACACCCACAGATCTGAACGGGTTTGTACCTCTTAAAGTGTGAAGGAGACGGCTGCTGTCCAATGATACGTCACTCTGGCCAACTTTTCACATCTGTGCTTAAGTCTTTCAATACCCAGGTCCTGAAATCATTTTAATAATGGCCACGGAATACGGTGACTATTTCCCAACAGGATATAAATGGAAACGAAAGATAAGGTTGATCTTGAACCAGTTGAATACCTCCTCTGTGTGAACCGAGATGCATGGTGAGACTGCCAGCATTTTGCATTCTGAAAGCGAGGGGACACGGTGTCACTTGATAAAGACGCCCATCTGTTCATCCATTTATTCTAATGAATACAATGACTACAGTGGTGCTGAGTGACATTGCGATGCCAGGATGCTCCCACACACATCTCACGGCTCATCTTAAATGCTCAGCCCAGACAGTGGTCTTAGAGATAGAGAGAGAGAGAGAGCGAGAGAGAGAGAGAAATAGAGAGAGAGAGAGCAAGAGAGAGAGCAAGAGAAAGAGTGAGAGAGAAATGAGAGAGAAAGAGCAGCACGGTGCCTTTGGAAAAGGATCGATTGCTCAGCTAAATGATGGATTGTAGCGTTTACGTATGCCTTACTATTTACTTTTAATTTGCCAGCCTTAATGACAATCAGTTACTCTCGTTGTGCCGGCACTCTATTTGTTGTCATCACAGAGAAACGGTCCTGTGTTACATCTCCTTAGCATGTTTATCAATGCCACTTTAGGCCCGGATGCCACAGCGCATACTGCCACCACAGTCTAATGTTGTCCCTCGGACAAGAAAACTGCTGCTTCAGGTAATGAAATATGAGGATCTGTTGAATTGGAGAAAAAATAAATGCTTTCGAAAATATTGCCTTACAAAGTGCAGTTGACGGACTTCTGGAACAATCATTATTTATGGAGGAACGAGCCACTGAGATGACATGCCAGATTACTTTCAGCATTTTTCATGCAACGAGATACTACAGTCGGACCAGGCTGCCTCAAAATAAAAGACTGGTCGAAGGTGAAGAGGGGGAAAAAAATGCATTGGGCAATATGCTTAAAGAAAACAGGATCAATATCCAATCTCGGGAGCAGAGAGGTTCAGGTTGAGCGTGGAGAGGTTATCATATAGCACGACCCGCGTAATGAAGGGCCTCTCAGGCAAAGGGGATAGCTTCAAGATAGCTTTCTGTGGGGGAACTCGTGGCTATGGGCAGGCGGAGGAGAGGGCCATCGCTTAGACCACAGGCATGAGATCCAATGCCATGGGCAGACTCACAGCTTTCAGAAAAGGTACCGGAGATCTGCTGAGTCTGAGAATTGTTTGTTTTCGGGAAAACATGTATACTTAAATGTCCTTGTTCATTTGCTTTGGCATTGATACTTACAAAGCAGCCAAGGGTTGTTCATTTCATTGCAATTATGCATAATATATAGTCCGATATTTATTGCTCGCAAAAAATGAAATTTATAGTACATAGAACATTTCCTAGGTTGGACCCAACATAATTTTGACAAGTTACTCTAACTGAGCATTTTTGGAAGAGAACATGCAGAGAGAGAGAGAGAGAGAGCATACACCTTTAGCAATCATTATGTCATGCTTCAGTTAGTTGGGTAGACTGGAATTAACACTGCCATTTCAGTTGATTGACCTGGGAGTGATCATGTCACCTACAGCACTGTAAGGATCTGTGTGTCTCATGACATCTCATGGCAAATAGCATCAGCCTACCCACTGTGCTGCTGCAGCGCCTCCGATCACTGGATAAGCCCAGGCCGTCTCTGTCACCTGATTGCTGTTTACCCCGCGTGTCAGGAAATCATTTCAGAATATGCAGTCCCTCATCATATCTAAATTGAATTTTGGAAACAAACAAGATTCAATTGCTTTTTTCCCCGCCAGATTAAAATGCTGGAGGTGCGAGGAGGAGGCAGAGGCAGAAGTGTCCATCAAACTTGGATTTATATTTTGACAGGAATATTCAGGTAACAGCCCCGTCTCTCTGAATTTCTTTAAATAAAACCAGGAAATGAAATATTACAAATGTTTTAAGCATGGAAAAAAGTACTTTGCCCATCCTTCATTCCAGCAACCAAGTGTTTTACAGTTCCACCCCCGAGGAAACAAACATGGCTCCCGTTCACACATTTATCTTGAGAGCTGTGAGGGCACGGTGTTAGGGACACTAGAGCAGCCGTTGATCTGGAGTCAGGGTTTTACAGCCTCACAGAATGGTGCTGGAGCACGACCTGCTTGTAGGTGCAGGCAGTTTCGTTTTGGACCACACGTCAAGAACAGTCTGGTTTCAGTGGATCCTGCATCAGATTTGGACTGAGGCCCTGTTTTTCGCTAATGCAACCTTGACAATTCCAATGCCTAATAGGCAATACAAGTAAAATGTATTTGTACGTCACATTTCATACACAAAGGCAAATGTTTTTGCTTTGTGTGAGGCAAGCAAGCACTTCCTAAGCGAGGAGTAACATGTTGAAAATCAAATAACACTGATAATATTGAAATAGTAAATTAGTTCCAGCTGTCCGTTGCGTAGTAGTAGTAGTAGTAGTATTAGTAGTCGTAGTAGTAGTAGGTTTTTTGTTTTTACTTTTTGAACCATTACCAGACTTGTCACAGATGACCTGATGAGTCAAGAAAGTTCAAATTGTACTTGCATCTTAGTAATTTATTTTGAACCCAAGCTACATATTTACTTGTAGGTCAGCTTTGATATTTTAAAATAAATGATCTGACACACAAAGAGCCAGGTGCAGTGATCTGAGAATGTATGTGCTGTATTCATGTATATTTGCACTTTGTTTAAAGTCTGGCAGCAGCATTCTGAACAAACTGCAGTTGTCTAACCACTTGTTGAGTAGACCTGGGAGACGACCATTAATAAAGTGATTCAAGCTCTGATTTAGAATACACTGAGGTTTAGAGGAAGTCATAACCAGGGGCAAAAGGAATTAGTGCTGTGAAAAAGGAAACAAAAAAAAGTCAGGGAACTGTACACTACTCATGAGGAATGACATTCTCCCTGATCATATTTAGACAGAATGACACTGTTGTAAAGGGGGCTGGCTTAGGGACATCCCACAGCACCAAAGAGACCCATGGAAGTAATGAAGACGCTGGTGAATGTTCAATAAAGCTTGCGGCTTTGCCTGTTTCCCATCACTACCACATTAATTAACTATAGATGCTTTAAAAAAACGTTTTAATCTACTTAATTAAAACCTTTGAAGTGGTGGTACAACCTCTACAAAGGGTAAAACTAACATATCCCACATATACGTACTTACTATTGTCATAAAATCATCTCTTTAACAGTGCAGTGTTTCTCTCTTCATTTGCCTAATTATCTTTCTGGGAGAATCTACCTATTTTTTCAAGTCTGTTGGCTGGTCAGGAGTCCATTTTTCAATGCTCATGTTGACGTTTCGCAGTAGACATTTCAAATGACATGTCAGGAGCCTGGGACTGAGGACTGTAGCTTAAACGGGCCCAGAGTTGCCCTGTGCTGGGGGCTGTGAGGGAAATGGCTTTAACTACATCATAACCTTGACCAGAGTGGACGTTTTTTTTGCTGTGTGCTTTGGTCACTGTTACACTCAGGGCCACTTTGTGTCAGTATTACCGCTCCGTGTCCTTTCAGCGTCAGAGTGCAGAGGGCCCAGTGGCAAGGAAAATAAAAGGGAATGTCAAAAGAAAGAGGGAAAATGGGGGTCTCTGTAGGGCTTACAGTTTGGTATGATGAAAATATGGTGATTTATTTTTGCTCTGTTCGCTCGTCGGATACAAAAATAAATAAATGACAAGGTAAATTGTTCTGACATTGAATTAACTCCTTATCTATTTACACATTGTCTCGATAAATTATCAAATATATTTGGTTAAAGACAATTCCCTGTGTAAACATTCTGTAATAGTCTGCCCTCCTTTCCGGGGCCACCGTAGCTCAGAACGCTGAAACTCCCTCCGGGAAACAAAGCGCTGAGCCTCCACTCCCTTTTGTTCATGCAGTGATGTTATCACCCTTCCTGGAACCAAACAGTCGTGACTGCCCTGCATGGCTCCAGGTGACCAGGGGGACGGTCTACACTGACCCACCCAGTAGGCCTTGGATCAGGCTGGGACTGCCCTGCGGTGATCATCCCCGGGCCCTTTTAGATGAGGTGAGCATAACGGGGAGGTTTCCTTCACTGAAGGATGAATCAATGTGGCATGAAGAAGAGAATTTCCAGCCCATTTCCCCCCCTGATTACCCCGCCACATACAGCTCCTTAATAGCTTGTTGTGTTCCATAAATCTCTTTTTACCACGCTAGCATCACAGATGTATTACAGTGTATGCCTTACATATTAAGCGAAAGGTGTCATTGAAAATTCGGTCTAGGTAATGTGTGGCGACAATGCCTAAGTCGCAGAGGGTACCCAGCGACAGTATCTCCCATTTCTTTAGCTGTCAGCAACGTCTCGGCTTCCTTCCAGACCCTCTTTGTGTAGTAATAAGCCAGTACCCTGCTGGCTGGGTTGCTGCCTATTTGACCCCTCTGTGATTGAGGATGTAGAGTAAGGCCCAGAGGCTTCACACAGATGAAAGACTATGTCTAGGGGTTATTGGGATGTTTTGTCACAGAGTCAAGGTCTAAATGCCAGCTCTTGGAAATTTTGAGATGGGCAATAAGACATATACACAGTACATTACCCGAATTTAAAAATAAAGATTTTGAAATAAAATAAAACAAACAGAAACATTATACAATTTGATGGCGTAAACAAAAAGTGGCTGCTTTCACCCTGCTTGATTTTCTTGAGAATATTACTGCTAGATTACTTTAAAGCTAGGGGTAACATATATCATAATCCAGTGAAAATAAATAGTTTTTTAAATAGACGTGGTGTGTTTTTTTGTGGGTAGGTTTCTCATTTTACAACAGACAGGGATTTATCATAGATGTGAAACAATCATTAGAAAAACGTATGGAGCGCCTTTTACCACAGTAATATACAGTAAATGTATTGCTGTGCTGAGTGGCTATTTGCTTTTTGTAGACTTGGAAAAAGCTTTCTCTTATTGAATGAGATTATGTATTTTCTAACAATGAAAAAGAAGTACTTCTGTTCTTTTTAAATAAACAGTTTTGGTGCAGTGGTCCATTATAAACACAATGGCTATTGTGATGAGCCAGTGCCTTTTTCTTCTTCAACCCAAAGGAGAGAGGGAAGACGGCAAGGGTATTAATGATTTGATTCTCAAACCAAAGGTTTGGAGGAACTCCACATTATCCAAATAAAAGCTGTTTTGTGAACAGACATTTAATCATAACAAAGCAAATGTTCTGGCGACAGGTATTAAGTTTGTTTAGTTGCCTTTTCATGCTACTGCAAGGAAAAATACTGTTTGCATAATTAAATATCTTATAAAGTTGAATATACATTTTGTGTTTGGAGGCCTTACTCCTAGCCGGATTTTTCTATAGTGTTCTTATCACAGTTTTGAAATCCAATTGTACTGCCAAAAATCTATGTTGTTGATCTTATCCTAACATGTGAGACAGTGGCTGATAGAGGATTATGAATTTATATGTAGCCAGGCCAAAAGGGCACACACATTTTGTACATTAGAATATCACAATTTGATTATAATTGTATGCCATCAAAGAAGATATTCTCAGACAAAGTGGCACATTCATTTAAACAGAAAAAGCCCTGAAAGGCCAGTATATTTTAGCAACAAATCATCTTCAATCTCCACACTTTTTCTATTTCGATAACCACTCTGAACATTACACTTCTTATGAACTAAGGGGAAATGTGTTTAGACAGTGAGAGTCAAAAGCTCCCCTTTAATCCATTCCTTTCATAAATGCTAATGCTTTGACAGAATATTTCAAGGCTATCAGTAAGACATCAGCATAAGATGAGCTTTTGGAGGGTAGTCCAACATTTTAAAAAGTAGACTGTTACACAAGATTCTGTTGCACATTCAACTGTTGATGCAGCTTCCTTTTCAAAACAGACAATAACAAATTCCCATGTGCCAAAAGAAAATATTCTTTAATTAGGCATATTTTGATTGCTTAACATTTTGAGACTAAACATAAAATACTTACTTTTCTTTTGTGTTAAAGTAGCATTACCAATATTGTTACCTAATATTAGGCCTTTCTGTTTTATAATATTACATTTCCGAAATTCACCATAGGATTAAAAACAACAAATACAAACAAATTCCCCGATTTCTATGCAAACATTGTAAAAACCACAGTGACTAATACCTTTGAGTACCTTTGGAAAAGAACATCCGGATACAACTAAATGTACCATACGATCCTAACAGCATCTGATACTGTATTTCTTTTTAAAGGACACATGGTGCAGAGTCCTTTACTTTCGTAAATCACGAGTTGGGCAACAGTGGAGAACCGTAAGAAGTGCAAGATGGCACTATTCCACTTCAAACAAACCCATCTCAGAGGGTCTGCAACAGATACTCCTTTATATGTCCTTCACCACCCTGTTTGTCAAGTGCACGCCGCCGCATCAGACAAGCCGAACGCACTGTGAGTCTACATCCCAGTCAAACGCCAGAGGAATGGTCATGTGTTTTTTTTTTGTTCCATTCTCAGAAAATTGAAATATCCTTGTGTCCTTAATTATAAACGCGTCCCTAGTAATTACCACAGAGCGGAAAAAAACAAATATGCTTCAAACATCCAAGCACTTAATGGCAGAACCAAACGCATTTGAGGGAAGACATTACCATCCCGGAGGACAGAAATGCTATTATGAACTGATTAGGTGGAGGAGAGTTGTATTGAAATCATTCTTGAATCCCTTTTTTTAGACCATTAATTAGTGGTTGGGTCTGTGGGGTTCTATTTGCCGGGATGACTAATGCCTACTTTCCCCACTGGTCTTTATGACCAGTCGGTACATGGCTGTCATATTTGCATATAAAGCTGGTGGAGCAGGGAGAACTCCCAGAGCCTATTAATGTGGTCCAGCCTGGTGTTGCTGCTAGCAGCAGGCCTGTGAAATCCAGTATTATGAAAACCTGCCTTGTCCACTCTGTTTAGTTTCCATGCTTGCCTATTGTCTTCTAGCTTTAGATGTTACACTGTCGAGTGAGTTTCTTTTGCGCTGGATGGCCGTCATTCAATCCTCCCTGCATAAAACAAAGCAGCTATCCACAACGTCTAAGCTCATGTTCCACTTCTTCAGAGAGTGAAACTGACCGGAGCCCAGTGAGTGGCAGAGGGGCCTGGCCAGAGGGCCAGAGGGCCGGCAGATTGCAGGACGGCGGAGCCTGCCTCCCGTCAGTGGATGCTGCTCCTGTCACTGGATCAGCCCCTGCATGCTGAGCGGCAGCGGCCCATGGGAGCAGGCGCCAGGGCCACCTCTGACCCTCAACTGGCCGTGGAATTTCTGATCCAGTCGTCACCCGGCAGCAGCCCAGCTGTAACACAAGGGCTGGCGGCCTCCTCGGGCCCCAATTAGGCAGCAGTGGCCCAGCCGGCCCCCTCTATCGGCTCTCCTCCAGGGAGCGCAGGCCTGACACTGATGTGGGCCTACAGCAGCTGAAGGGGAGGGCAGCGGGAGGTGCAGCCTTTAAGGCAATGCCAATAAGTGGTTTAAAAATGTATGGCACTTTTGTCAAACTTTTTTCTATATTTTACGCTGCCATGGCAACCTTGGCTCTTAGTCTGAGGCAACAATTCTAAGGGTTGCACGCTGTTAAAATTTTTTTTCCCTGTCCCTTCCTGCCTCTCTAACTAAATTGCTTCATGGTAGTCTGTCTAGTTCGTCAATGTTTCTGGCCTTAAACCGATTTTTTTTATTGTAATACATTCCAATTAAACAGTGAGAACTTGGTAATATTTCTACTATTTTCGGAAGATTTGGAAGGCAATACTCCTCTAACTTATGTTAATCACTGTCTCCCATAGCGACAACTGGCAAGCTGCCTTGCAAAGCAACAAACCAAGAATATATGCTGTCAATTATTCAATACAATACAATTGTGCAGTACGATGCCATGGACAGCTGGTAGCCATGGCATTCCTCCGTGAGAGAGATCAGGCCACCTACCTCTCTCCATCTATCACTTTGAATGCCCAGACTCATTCAGATGATAGGCTGCCACAGGTCGAGTTCTCTGGAAAGAACACTGAGCTTTGCATGGCGAACAATTTGTTTCCAATCAAAGTTGGATTGGATTAAATTTGTGAATTGAGACTTTCACTAACCTAGAAGTTAATTGGGAGGATTTGTAAGGAGAAAGAATGAACTGACTTTTGCTGTACTACTGTCTCCACCATGCATTATTGGCGCAGGCACATGACAGGGACAAGGCTTTCATTAGATTGTGAGTGCGGTCATGGTAGTCATATCATCTTCCAGCAGACTAGCTGCAGCTATTCAGCAAGGATACAGAACTCTTTGGAGGAGCTCTCTTAGGGTTCAACCATTGCCAGCAATTTCCCATACTTTGTTCATCTGCAATTTTGGTGTTTTTGTTCAATTTAATTATGTTCGAAGTGAGAGTTAATTGTTTCTCTGACATTGAAATGATTGCATATTCTAAGAATCCAATTTGGCTTTTTGTGTGTGTGTGTGTGTGTGTTATGAGGGACACCTCAAAGGAGTCATACAATCTTCCTCATTTAGGCCAACCCCCAGAAGGAATGATTGGTGGGTTAACCATTGCCTACATGTCAATATGTCATTAAGTTGATTCCAATTTCATTTGGAATTTCATAATAGTATCGATTAATAATTGGAAAACAATTATTAACAACAACATTAGACAAGATGGGCAATGCAGGACTTAATATAGAACAGTTACAATTGTATGGTATCATAGATAATGACATGCAGATAGAAAATATAACATGTATTATGTGATGGACCAACAAACCTGATGAAAAGGTGGAGGACTGTGGTAATGGCTCAGATTTTCTGAGCAGAACTGCAACTGATGATCTGAGACAAAGCTATATTTCTGCCCATTTGAAGAATAGCGCCGGTAAAATGCTAAAATCATCAGATTTTGTGAAATAGAGACCCTGATAGAACTCCGGGGGGAAATATCTTGTCTGTGTTAACCAAGAGATGTTATATTTTTCCCCAAGTGATTTATTAAATATAGCCGGCTGTACTGTGGTGGATGGCGAAAGGGGAATGGCATGGGGAGCGAGGAGCGCCATTATCTTCCCTAGGGATGTGAGAGCACACAGCAAGGTGACAAATGAACATCAAAAAGAGGCCTCTGGTTCTCTGCAGTAACGAAGAAACCTTCCCACTCCAATGATATATGGCCTGCTCTCACTACTGTTAGAAAGAACGAGGTCTGATCATTACTACCAGCCAATTTTATTGCTCTCATTTGCATATAATGAAGCGATTTAATTAAATTAAGAACTTTATTACCCCACCCCATTGAACTTAAATGTGACCCATGAGAATACACAATGATCCTCCTACTGCCAACATTGAGCCTCAATGGGGTTTGATAGGATACAGGTGCAGATACATTATTTTTATGGTGCCGGGATATCAAGTGTGGTTTCTGGCGATGCTATTAATTATAATCTAAAAGTGGTTAGATAATAATGGCCATTCAAACCGTTATACATACACAGGTTTATAGGCTTTCCTTTGAAATGAATAATGAAAACCATCCGTCATGTGGTACGTTTTTTTCCTAGTAAATACGGCAGCATCCAGTCTACACAGAAACATGCTGGGAGGAAATGAAGTAAGCACACAGGGAATGTAGATTTTCCACTCTTTTCCACTCATCTGCCGGCTCCGTTTCTGTCACTCAAGCCTGGACCTTTAATGATATGAGTAAGTGGAAGCTGGAAGCTGTTACGGCTGCAACAGCCCCCCATCCTCCCCCTCCTATCTGTGACCCATGAGAGCAATATAGGAGCCAGCTCCAATGACCTTAAAGAATTTAGATTGGTTTGCTCTCCATATGAGTCTCGGCGTTCATGAATACATATTAAGCGCTTCCATTGATGAGCCTTGCAGAATAATGTTTTATACAGAAAGAGTTTCATTTAATTTTCACTTTCCGCCAACCAACGATTTAAGAATATATTTTTAGTTCCATCTTAAATTTACCATCACTAAGAGATCAGTATATCCTGCAGCACTTCATGATGGTGAATCTACAAGAGCCTTTTCTTCAACATCATACAGCCTGCTTTCCCATGTATTCCCTCTTACAATGCGTCAGCGTAAAGAATAAATAATGTACTGAATCAATCTTATCACTCTTATTGCTGGGAACATGTTACAAAATATTTAAACCCTGCACTTCCTCTCGCTGCCCTTGAAATGCAATGCTGCAAAGGAGCTCCAAAAGTTCAGCCTAGATATCGCCCTGGCACCAGCAGCAGCCTATTACCGCCTCTGCTGTCAAAAGCTGACTGTTGAAAAGGCCATCTAAACTGCCGCCGCCTTAGCCAGAGCCCAGCACGAGTGAGCCGGCCTTAGTCCACAGGGTTTATCGAGCAATCGTTCTCTTATTCCTACCTGTGATTAAAAAACAGAGGAGAAAAAGGGTGATTAGGACACCGGAGGTTTCGTAACAAGACAAGGGTCCAGGGTGCTGCAGAAGACCAACATAGCTGAGTTGAACAACTGTTAAAGTTCCAATTTAGCTAGTTCGTTGAGGAGAATCTTCTGCTCTTATTCAAAGGGAACCGGTCACATTGTTAAGCTTGCTTGGCCAGGAACTGAAACGTATCCTGTGGAAGTGAGAGCACCCACTGTATGTTTTTTGGTCTCTCCAACATCGGCTTCTTGTTTTCAATGAGGCTCTATGCTGCAACAGACAATACAACCATCTATGTTAACCACCTATAGAGAGCAATCATTTGTGTCAATGTCTTTTGATAAGTGCATGAACAGATGGACATTATTCTAACATTAAATGTAATAGAACAAAATACTTCAAAGTCAGGGACTTGAAAGATTGGGCCAACATAAAGATAAAAGTAAAGAAAAGGCTGGTATTTACCACAGGAGAAAGATGTACTTTATGCCTGACAGGAGCAAAGGAAAAAATACAATATTCAAAAGGTTTTAGAGTAAGACAGCACATCCTGCACACACTTGTTTGATCTCCAAGAATTGTTTCAAGGGCATCTAAAGGTAAATAATGTCAAGGAGCTGATGCTTTTCGAGGATGGAAAATATGCCAGTGTCAGAATCGATAAGGATCTTCCCTCCGGAGTTGTTCAACTCATAACGCGTTCTAACAACAGACTTTATTAAAGCATGTCAGTGTGACGCTTATAAGAATATGACAATTTATTGGTAATTTATTTCCTTGACATTGAATGCTGCAATTCGAGCTCTGGCCAATATAGAACTGAAGGGCATTACCTTCTCTTAAGTCTTCTCTACTGGGAGTTCAACAAATTGTGTTACAGTCTACATTGCTAATGTAGGGTAAAGTACATTTCCCAGCAGAAAAATAAAGTGCGAGATAAATCTAGTGCAAATAATAAGCTGAAACATCCAAGTTATCATATCCAATTGATATTGAAAGAACAAACGTGGACAAAGCAATTACTTTTACCATCAGAATAAAATTATGATTTTGGTGGAACATTTCTTAATGACATAATGTAACAACATAAAACAACCTCTGCACATCTTTACTGGAAAATAATATTTGAATCAAGCAGTGTACAAAAGATTTTTTGTTTAATGGACCTGAGCACAGTACCCTCAGGAGTATCAGTCAACCTTTAAGCTTAGTGCAGAGAGTGACCACTGATGCTGGTCTCCCCTTGACTTTGAGTTGGAAGATAAAAGAGGAAGTATTTTCAAATGTATCACAGTGTTTCAATCAAGGAGAGATTAAGAGCTCTTGATGCAGAAAAGGATGACAAGAGCTCTCCGGCCTGATTAAAGGGAATTCAAGTCCATAGACATCCAGGTTATTAGTTTGATATGGGATAAGCGGGCTTGCAAGCGTGCGTCCTAACTTTGCCTGATCAGTCATCTACTAGTCCCATATTGTGACGATACGCTGAAACGTGTTTGCCCATGCATCGAAAAATAACCCAATGTGAAGTCCTTGTCAACTGACCAACAGGCATTTTAACTTTGTTTGGGTATAAGACACATAGTCATTATAGGGAAACAATCAAAACATGTCAGGATTTAGGATGAGCCTTCCCCTATTCTATACCAGAGAAAACCACTCCGAAAGAGTTCATTCTTCTGGTCACATCAACCTTAAGTCCATTTAACTCTGACTCTATTGGTGATCCAAAAGGATGTCTAATCGTATGCAAAGCATAGCATATTCTCAAAGTTAGTATGTGCACAGCATCACAGACACTATGTAAATTTGTCTCCCGGTGACAGGGTATCCACGTAAACATCTATGTTTCCATTCGTAATCAAATAAGCTGTTCTTACTTTATTAACTTGGACAGGCTTAGTGGAGATAAGCCTGGCATTCTAAGCTACTTCGGTGTGGAGTCGCTCCTCCGAAGGTGATGAGAGTTGACTCTGGGATCTAAAGATGCAAGCTTACGCCTCGGTGTTATTGTCTGGGGGCTCGGCCCAGGAGTCAGGAGAGAATCACTTCTCCTAATGGAAAACCATTGTCTGCCACTGAGCACATAGAACTGTGAGGAATACAGATTGGCCTATGCACAAGGACCTGTCTGTGTAAAGTAAAGCCTATTTTGGACATGCAGTATTCCCAGCAGTCAGCTCAAGATTATGCAACAGTAAATGTGGCCCTGCGTGGCTAAAGCGTGTGCCTTAACATTGTAACTATTTCATGGTCGTTTGTTAAGACATACAAAATAAAGGGGAAACAGTGCATTCTTTTTGCGTTGTTATTTTGTATTGCTTTCAAACAGCAAACTGCAATGTAGAGTTGTAACTCACACCAAGGCACTGTGAGTATTATTTATTAATTTGACTGAATTAGATATAGGCTGATGAACAAAACAAAAACGCAATTAGATGAGTTCCATCTCTAGCAATAGCAAGTCAGGCCTATGGCATATTACTTCATTAATTTGCTCCTCTTCCCCTGTGGACAACAGCAAATGCCTTGGCTTGAGGGGACGGACACATTTTCCTGTTGCCAATCCAAGTCAACAAAGGCAGAGAGAGTGAGTTCACCGCCAGTTCAAGTCTACTTAAAAAACGTATGTAAAATCCATCCAGAGTCTGAACCTCAGTGAGGAGGCTGTTTTCTTGCTGAGGCGTCCCAGAGGAGCGGGAACTTAATTTGGCTCAGCAGGTCTGTTCTCCCAAACTGGGGGGGGAAGTGTGGCATTACACATTTTTCTTTGGAGAACCTAAACCGGTCCCTCCGCCTCCATCTCCACTGACCCTTGAAGAGAGTTCACCTCGGTTTCGTCATGAAAATAGGATGCCATACGTTTCGCATTGAATGACATCTGGTTGTTTATTTTTGACTGTCTGTTCATGTTGTGGGAGTATATGCGGAATTCTTCAAGCTTGTGGGTGCATCAGTCACCATAGTTTCATCCTAAAATGGTAATAAAAACATATCATCAGCTACGTAAAACATCAAGTTTTCTTAGTAAAAGCAAAAGAAGGAGAAAAACAACAACCGCATACACTAGTTAAAGACCTAATATCCTCTGGAAGTGCGTTCCGCGAGCTGCTCTTTGAAGTCAAGAGACAAAGATGAGTAATAAGCTCTCCCCGTCTACAACAAGGACTTATGCTCAGGATGATTTTCAAAGGAGCGGGGAAAGGTTCCCTTCTGTGGTTTAGATAGCATAGGACCTGGTGTCCACAGCGTGCACTGATACACTAATCCCACGGGCAGAAGAGGTGGCACCAGCCCCGCCTGGCACAGCACCCCCAGGGCGGAGTGTGGGCCAGGGAAACAGGAAGATTAGGCCTGTGCTCTGGAGATGACCAAGCTACAAGGAGCAAGGGGCACTCGGGACAGCTCGCTCCGTGTTTAACGCCAGGGAAAATACATTCAGCGGATATTTTGTGTTGTTCCAACTGCCTTCAAAACTTGAATTAGATATGATAATATAATTTTTACTACAGTAATTGTGCATGACAAGATCATTTTGACAATTGTGTATTACATTGATGGAAATACACATCCGAAAGTGATTACTGTAAACTCACCTTCCATTTCTTAGAGATTATTGAAGGGATGATTTTCAACGATAACCATGGCCCTCACCTAATGTTAAACAAAAACATAATCAACCTACTTAAAAACACAAGCTCAATACTCTTGCAATATTCCCAAAGTGATATAAAATAATCATAATAACAGAGGATAAGGATCATTTTTATCAATTCAGCAAAAACAAGACATTTGATCTGTCTTATGAGAGTTATTTCATTAAAAATGTTGCTGAGATTACTACTATTTATCATCCTTATTTACCATTTAAGTGAAAACTAGTTATTTCCCCCTTTATATTACGGACAGATTTACAAAAGCAAAGCATATTAAAGTTCCTTTTAGTTTTAGAAAGGGTTTATGTGAAACTAACTTAGGGGTGAGGTTAAATTAAACCAGTTTGATTACCTTGTGGGACGCAGGTCTTTTTAGACAGCTACTGCCATCCTCTCTCTGCGGAGGTCAGCTGGGGGGTGTTTAAGAGTCTCTTTAACAGACAGGGCAAGGGTCGCCTCTTTAATAGGCTGTAAGAGGGTCACATGACCATAGGAGAACAGGAAGAGCAAAACAACAAGAGAAAAGAAATCCCCCGTACAGCTCAAATAATTTTCATACACTTATGGACCTTGACTCGAATGTGTAACGTTTTTTTTTTTTTAAGTAGACCAACAGGGGTTAGAAAGAGTTGGATTTGGTATAAACGGACTCTCTGATTTATGTCCTGGCCATTATTAACGTAAATACAGACAACTAAGTTCCGAAATGTGAGGAATCAAAGTTACACAGCAAGTCTTCAAACAAACTATATAACACACAGTTCATGAACCAATATTTCATATTTCTCTTAAAATTATTGATTTCGGTGCTTGAATTCAGATCAGATATTTTTTATATTCTGTTATGGTTTAGAATATTATTTACATTTTATCATTCAAAATCCTCCTTATCTACATCAACGTATAAAATGTGTTAGCCAACATTATCATGTTATAATCAACATGCTCTGAGGTATAATTGGGTTAGTTTAGATTATGATTTATTTTTTATAAATACACAGTTATTGTCTTAAACACATTTTTCATTCAAAATGTTTATTCAGCATTAATCAAGAAGAAAGAAAATATTAAAGGGCTTACATAAGCACAAAGTTAATATACTTAAACACTACTTCAACATAGGCACCCTTACCGATTCTAAACGACTTATTATCAGAAAATTATTTTTTAGGTCTACAGTTTCTAAAAGTATATTAATTTTTTAACTGAAAATATTTGATTAAAATCACAAAGATTCAAAAGCCCACGAACATGATTGGCTTCAACAGAAAATATGAGTTGCAGTTTAGAACTCATTCGAGAAGGTGTTAACAGAAAACAGAAAACACCTACACAAATCATTATAAATCAATTGACAATATCAACAATGATTTCACACCATGCTTTTATAAGCCCTTTAACACTAACAAACTAGTATCTTACAAAAGGAGAAAACAACATTACAATGTCTAGTGTATAATCTTGATAGTTTCGTTTTTTTAAATGTATAATTACAAGGGACACAATTTGCCAATATGTTCTTGGCAAATATCTACAATACCTCACCTTGCTAGAACTAAAGTAGAATAACCACGTAATTTCCAGGCTCAAAGGGGGTAACACTATACATTGAGTTTCTCTGTCAATACAATTTTTTGGAGTTACAACATAATTTTATACCCTAAAAAGAGACATTATTTTAAGAGTAATTTAATGATTTGACTGTGATTGAATAGGTAGGTTACCTAAAGGCTTCACACTCCAATGGGAATCAGTCCTCTATTTGGAAGCCAACTTTAACAGCGGAGTCTAAACTCTCAGGGTATTTCTTCTATGTTATTGGTTGATTTAGTTTGATTATAAATTCTAAAAAAGGAGGGAACGTCCATAAAAAATCCATTACTTGAGAGGACGCAGCCATGGGGACTCTGTGCAGGTTGTATAAACAGTTCAATATCTGGTGTAAGGCTGCTCTCTGTACACTCCCTTGGTTGTCCGTGCTGGTGGTGCCTTGCTGCGGTTATTTGTCCACTCTTCCTGACCTGATTTAGAGGGGGAAAAACAAGCAGGGAACACTTTAGGCCTTGGTTTAGGGTTTATCCAAGATTTGAAGATATATCAACTACATCATGTACAAAAGCAAATTTGCAATTCGATTTTCCTCCACTCAGTCCAAGAAGGAATTGGCCTGACAAATGATTTAATGGTCAGCCTCCTTTCTTTAAAAAACATCGCATCTTAAACTTGTAAGTGCTTCCAATGTCTGGTATTGATATGGCTTATCTAACAACAAAAGGCCAATTCTTGCAAGCGTAAACAGACAAGGTTGAGACAAGAAGTCTGCCTTTCACCTGAAAGGATGCATTATAGATAATTGAATGTGAAGATCAAATAGCTACTTGAAAAGAGCCTGTTTGGATGCTCCTGGCAAAAAGGTCACAATTACCATTAACCCAAATCAGGCCTCATTCACCCCCCATTGCTGTCAATGTGCAAGTGCCTGCATCGATGGCAGCCTTTCGTCTGATCCTCAGCCAGCAAAGACTCCCCCGGAGCGGAGCTTCACAAAGGGCTGTTTGCACAGTGACATGGTCTCCGTTGGCAGCCCCTAACCAATACTCTTTAATTAAAGCTGTCACCCTGTTACTGACCGTCACTTTGAAGAAAGTGACCACGGTCACCTTCCTTCTGGACGCTTCCTTTTGGATCATTCAAGTGTCCTTTGCTCAGTGACTCAGGACACCACTTGTATTGTTTCATGTGTGTGCACCAGAAGTGGTTTGGCAGAAGTCTTAGGTCACCGACCAACTGGACGAATATAATATTGTCTGGCTCAAAACCTGTGTGCTGTGTCTTTATTTGTAAAAATGTTTTATTAAAAGGTCATTAATGCGATTAGTACATAATTCTCTTTGAGCTATAAAATGTTGTTAATGTCATGAATCAGATCACTTTACATTTCATTCGGTATGATCTTTATATTATTGACATTTGCAGAGACGTACACAAGGGACTTTTTAATAATACAAAAGGCAGGTTCAACACAGTAGAGTAGGTCCTGTCACTAGAGTGCTTTAAATGCTATTTAACAGCAAGTTCTTCTTTTAATTCATGGAAAGGAGATCTGTATTACAGTCATGAGAAAATGGCTGAAAGCTGTTTCAAAACTAGAATTTAGCCATCATTATGGCAGGAGGAAATAGACAGGTCCTGCCTGAAAGACGCAGGAATTGTTATGATGTAGCCTGTTTCTTAAAGAAAAGTAAAAGACATCAAGAGTACCCCAATATAACATTAAAAAAATGTTCCAAAACTTATCATCAAATAACTTACCATATGAATCATAGGCTTCCCCACTGACATCATGTCCATATTCGTAATAGTCATCCGAGCTGTAAAATGAGTGAGGGAGAAGACAGTTAGCTGTCAGGATCTATATTCAACATTAAAATGACAAGATATGTAATTTACCACCCACTTGGAAAAAATAAATTATATACTCTGCATTGCATGGGATATTAATAATTGGCTAAATTTAATTACAGCATGAAAGTGGCAGAATAGAAATTAAATATTACCTCTTCTATTTAAAAAAAGTAGAACATTTGGTTTAAAAAAAAAGGAAATGTCATGGTGACGAAATAATGCATATGCTCTGAAATATTTAATCACGGAGATGACCACAAAGCATATGGAAGGTATCTTTCAAAGCAGTTCTCCCTCTGACAAAGTGAAAGGAAAAGATCAGACCGTCTACAATCACTCAAACGTTGGCGACATCTGTGTTTTCACGTGGCAATTTCCGGCTCTGAATTTCCCCATAACCTTACAGTTCCACATCAGTGCAGATGGAGATCTATGGGAGATGGCAACCTTAATGAAAAATAAAAAGGCAGCCATCTTGCATAGTGGTTCATTTCTGTCTTTCCTTCTATATTTATCTGCGGCCCCCTGTGAGTGCTGACAGAACAATCCCGCATCTTTCAGTATCAGGCCTATCATTGGAGCCCAGAGAGGTAATTCATCATAAGGCTGCCATTGAGCCGACGCGGCCCATCACAGCTGAGTCCTTTCCCCTAGCCTGTCAGTCTGGCCAGTGACAGGAGCACCTCTCTTCTCTCTGGATTAGAGAGCTGCAGGTGCCATCTAAGACTTCTGCACATCAGGATTTCTGGAGGTGACTTATATGATGTTACCCTTCAAATAGGTACGTCATAAAACTTTGATTGGCAAAAAAAAGAAGAAGAGAGATTTTGGAACTCTACTGATTAAATCAGGGGAATAAGTACACAAAGTAATGACGTAACTTCGAAACATCGAACAATTTGCAGCACATATTCATGAGCTTGATGTTTACATGCAAGCCATATGAATCAACAATTCACATAAAGGAAACCAAGAAGATTTCATCGCCAGGAAGGATCCTGGCTCGTCCTTGACCTGCCAACACAACTACAAGATGAAAACAGCCGCTGTAAATAAAGTATTTATACCAGTAAAGTACGTATACAAGTAAAGTATTTATACAAGTGCTCAGCAATAAGTGAATAGTTTCTTTGCGAAGGGAGGCCAGATGTTGTTGTTCACAGTGTTCAGACTCAAATCAGCCCTCACAGCGGTGGGGCCATAGCATTGCATCTGCCACTGGTGTCAAGTCCCTATGATATCCCTGACACCACGCATCACCATATTAGGAGAGGAAGGGGGGAATGGCATGGCTCTGAGGACGCAGAACAATTAAAAATGTAATCGCAGTCTCTCATCCTTGGCCAGGCAGAACAAAGAGAAAATGTGTTCCGTAACTTGTAGTTGTCTACATTTGGAGTGACAATGTTGATATACGCTGAACTCGACATAAACAACACCATACAAAAACCCGGCGCATTTGCATTTTCCAAAACAAATGTACTTGCCACTACATGTGTTACCTTGTTCCCATGGCGTGGGTAATTTCCTATAGAGTAGCTCATCAAATTCATTGCGCCTAGCCTTTCAGATCATATATCCATTCCATTGTTTGAGATAAGTGCAGGCGGTTTTTGGGCAAAAGCCATTCATTTTTTTATCTGAAACATTTCATGCCCGTTGTTGCTAAAGGCTCCAAGGACCCGCAGTAGTGGACAGGCATGTTGAGATCTGCCAAGTCAAGGCTCTCCATGGCGTGGATAAAAGGAGCACTCCAAAAGCTGTTAGTCGCCTCTAATTTAAGGAGTGACATTTTGTCAATATCCCCCACACTTCCCCTCTCATCCAATGTTCTTTCCTACTCAATTACCCAGATGAGAGAGTCCTTAAACCCCCCTGAAGGTCAGTGGGTGCAGCGACCAGTGTAACAAAGTCCAAGGCCCAGTAACATATTTAAACACCGAGCCGTCATTTTGAAAGAGCTCTAAAGGAGTAAACTGCCATGGACGCGCCTGGGACAGAAACAATCCCACAGCATGTAAATCTATTAAAATTCATTATATTCCTTAAAGACAAGCAAACTCCGTAAACATTCCTTAACAGCTACTGATGGAGCAGGGAAGCCCAGAGACCAGTAGGCTTGGTAATTATGTCGCTGGCTTCAAAGGATTCTGTTTACGGCTTTCATACTGGGTTTTCATGCTCCTTAGGTTCTTGCCGATTCAAGCCAACCAACAAGAAAATATAACAAGGAAGAATACAAAGCAGCTGTACCGAGAGTCAGCAGGTGATTTTGCCCTGTGGGGGCTGACCGTTTTTACATTAATCCATTTCCCTATTGTACATACTAGCTGCCTACCTACTGTTTATGACTACAAAACCAGAGCTTCGTTTGTTCCAAACAGTGCAGCGTGGCGGGCTGGAAGTCAAGCCGTATAGGATTAGATGTCAGGGATGGTTCATAATCTCAGTAGAGACATTGCCCTGTCATAGGTGTGAAAGCGCTTTGACTTCCTAAATAGGTCAGTCTTTGATTTGACATTCATTAGCGAACGGCATGCGCAGCGCTGCGTCTCCCTGCGCCTCAGCTGGCCAAGCCGCGGAAAATAGCAATCTGTCTTCGACGCCGCTCTGGACCTTGAGAAACACCCACTGGGGGAAGCGGGTCTCGTGACCGGGAAAATGCGATTCCAGATTCAGGTTTTTTTCCACAGGTAGGAGCCTGCCGCTCAGAGGCATCTGTCATCTCCATGAATGGCTGATCTTAAGCACTGATGGTGCCATTCCCGGGCACCATTAAACAGATGGCAGTGTTAAATCTGAATGATGTAGTACACATCCCTGGTGGACTTTGTTTTCTTGCTCCGCCATTACTCTTCCATTGCTCCGTGATAAAGCGGTGGAAACCTGTGGAGACATTAGGAAGCTGTCGCAGAGGCAGCGGGGCCCAGCCTGCAGTCAGTTTCCAAACGGGGACACTCTTAATATTGTAGAACCCACCCTGCATGTAGGCATGAAAGGAATTCTGATCCAAAGAAAGCTGACACGAAAGCTGGTAATGATGAATCTTAGGCCATTCAACCAAAGCCATACTCCCTTCAGCCTCAATCTGCTCTGTGTCCTTGGATCAAGGTTGAACAATAAGACAATAATGAAGGAAAACAAGGAGCTGATTGTGCAGCGGAGTTCACCCGTTATTCCCTGAATAGGTAGAATGGAAACGACAGATACAGCAGGTGTCACCGTTTCCAGCTTTCTGCCTAGAGTCATGATGAGGAGTGCCGTAGTGTAATTGCTGTTAGGGACCCTTTGCTTAGGAATGCCCTGTTGATTGCTGTGGCTGATTGCAAGGCATTCTCCCTGGCCGGCCCCCTGCTGAAGTGTCATAAAGGGAGAGCCAATGGAACACGTCACAGGTTTTACGAATAAGGCTAATCCCTCCACTCCTGAGTGGGCTTTCAGCTCTTTCCTTTCTTTTGTCTTTGTTAGGTGGAGGGGAAAAATGGCTCTTCAATTCCTTTCACTCCATCTCTCTCTCTTTTTTTTATTATTTTCTTAACATATCAAAATTATGTTCCGATTGAAATTCTGCAATCTTCATGTTGCGGAAGCTTTGGACAACGCATTAGATGTGAGGCAATTAACTGTACTACCGAGAGTAGCTTTAATCTGTCAGAGTGCCAAATGTTCTTTTTGCTCATGCACGACGGGCTGAGCTATTTGCTGTGCTATTTCTGGGCTCCCCTCTACGACCGGCTGATTCCTCCGGTGGCCCACTCAGCCACACCGCCATTCTCAGCGGCACCACCTCGTTCCCCCCGTTGTCTGCTGGCTTTGCTCCTCTATTGAGTTTTACAGCCGCTCCCGTGGGATTTGTCTGCCCTTTAAAGCCCTGTCACCGCCGTCCCTGTAACCACGGCCCTCTGGGGAGCCCGGAGACAAGGCAGCGCGGGAGAGCCGGGCGAGGTGTGTGTGGGGGGATGGGGAGGGGCGGTGAGAAGCGTGAGCGTGCCCCCCCCCAGTCTCACAGGCGTCACACGTGGAACAATGCACTGATCACAACAAAGCTGTGAGCCCCGACCTCACCGTGACCCTGCTCTCCGGGTACAGGCGGCGCTGGGGCCCCCGAAACGTGTACTCCCGCGCCGTTATCCTGCCGGGAGATTATACCTCCTCACCGCTAATAGTGTTAATGAGACTCTCTCCTCCGCCTGCCGTCTCCCAGCCTCCTCGACCTTACACCTGATTAATACCCACACGCCGCACCTCCAGTCAGCCCTCCTGAGAGTCCAGCCCTCCCCACTGGCTTAATAAGGCCGTGATAATTCAGTGCGCTGGATAAACACCGTGGCATGACGGCGGTGACGGGGCCGCTGTGGAGAGACCACTCTTGAACGTGGCTCGAGCTGTGGCTGGCGGTGGCAGTGGAGTGCTGCTCTCCAGGCTCTAACCCCCCCGCCCCCCCACCCCTCTTCCTCTCACTTCTGAAACATGTAAATGCGTCCAAAAAATTTCTCCCGGCGTCTGAGGGGGGCTCGTTTAGCTTAAGTATCGTGTCTCAAGGTTAAGGCCCGGTCCTCTTTCGTCTGGGAGCAGAAAGGCACATTTCTGTTCACATCAACTGTCCCTACAGACTAGATATGGGCCTCAAACTGCTGTAGTGAACATCAGAGTTGCTGTTAAGGTCAGTGTTAGAATAATAAATGAAAACATCTTACTGCTGTCCCCAAATTACAAATACATTAATTAAATCCTTATTTGTATCATAACTTAACCACAATTTAAAATAAGCCCAACAACATTAACGCGAGTAGAGACACAAAGAGTCAAAGCTGTGCTCTGCTACCGTCTGCATGGTACACGAGGCAGGGCTTTTCTCTCCTTTCCAGAGTGGAATCCGCAAATGGCAGGCCTGTTTGGACCGCGAGGCACGGGGATGATATCCTGCTGGAGAGACGGCAAATTGCTCGGCTTGTTATCCTCCAGCTAGTGAAGTCCTGCCACCGAGTCGGAGCTCCGACATGGTGACTGGGAGCTCCTTGGGCAGCATGAGGCATTGTTAGGAGACAGCCTGTCCAAGTAGCCAGCCCGGCGGTCCTCAAGGCCCAGCGCTGGATACCACCTGCCAAGACTGTCCTCAGGCTCAAGGCAAAACAAGACCTGCCCCTTTGCCCATCAAAAGGCTAAATTGGATGACCTCAAAGAGGTAAGTTAGACAGCGCCGTATAATGCAGGCAGTATATCAGTGTATAGTGCATGTTCATACAGTCTATGCGCAGCATGCCGCAGTGCACACATCTATGTTATAAGAGTGGAAATACATGCTGAAATGAAATATCGGATTATTGTTGTTTTATTTGTATCTTTCTATGCCAGTTGTGAGTCATGTTGCCACAGAAATCTCACACTCATGTTTAAAAAAAAAGCTCCAGATAAAATGAAAACGTCTTAAAACTGAAATCACCCCAAACTAAAATATATATCCTGCACATTGTCCGTAAGCCATGGTAAAGACCCTAAATGTATTTACCAACCATGAAGACCATACCGAACAGGATTATTTTTAGGAAGTACCATCTTTAGAGCACCATTACAGACAACTCTCAGAGTCATGATCTAAGAAACGGAGATATTTCTCTTTTTTATGCTAAATATAAATAAGTAAACAACAGTAAGTAAATAACTGATTTAGCTGTCTCTGGAGGCAACAGGATCCAAAGCCTGGCCCCATTAGTTGGTTCGTCTGTAGCCAGATAACAGATCTGAAAATCTCTTTGAGTCTACCCAGCCTCTGGGCTGCAGCTTTTGCATGATAGAAGCCATTTGTCTCCTGCCCTAAGCCTTCGCGATTATTCACAAGACTGCTCTTAAAACAAATAGCTGCAGATACACTGGGCCAACCAGCCTTTCCCCCAGTGAGCATCTGCCCATCTAACGGCCAGCACTTCAAACTGTGCCCCTGAGTCTTAGGGTGCCTCAGCCGAGATGGAGGGAAAAAAGAGAGCGAGAAAGAGAGATATAGAGAGCAAGAGAGAGGGAGAGAGAGGGAGAGAATCTGCCCCCGAATGAGTGTGAGAGATGGACGATGCCCAGGCGACATAGATCCTGACAAAGGCACAAAAGAAAACATCAAGCATTCTGCTCACAAAAGCTAGGGACAGACCGATACACGTTTTTTTTTCTTTTCTTCTGAACTACTCTTTTAGCTACCTCTAATGCAATTTTTTTTGACATCTTAAGTGCGGCAACAATCACGCCCTCTTTGAAAGTGCCAAGGCAGGCAAAAAAACAAGGTGGGTAACATTATGTGACAGAGATGCAAGATTGATAGGAGAGACCAGGTTGCAAACGAGACAAGACAAAGCAAAGCCTTTGACCTTATGTGACATGGGGAGGGTGATAGCTCCCTTGATATGGGGGAATCAATACTCTGCATTTAGCAGCGCCGGGTCCTCTGATGCATAGAGTAATATGCCAGGAAGACACTGCGCTGCACCATCAGGCGGTACACAGGAAAACCCATCAGCGGAGAATGTTTCATTCTGCTAGCTGACTCACAAGATAGCTCACAAACATTCCCCATTTGAAACTCATTTGTATTTTTTTAAAAGCTTTCCTGCAGGCAATTATTCTGAGGTTATAAATATTAATACTTAACATTTAAGTATGAATGTATAGAAAATGTAGTATTTCTTAAAGAAACATAGTCAATAAATTCATAAACTTGCACAGTGCACTATGGCATCACCATTCATTTTGCTTGGATGCCGGACAGAAATTCTAGTAGATTGTATGTTCCCTCTTTTCACAACAGCCTTGCTGGGCTCTTTCAAGTACATGCCACTATGATTGACGTATTATTCCATTAACGAACAATGTGCACTGGTAGGTCTCGCTTCAATCGTGCCTCCGGTACAGTGGGTATACACTGTAAGAGCTCACCATTAAAGCCATAGTCATTCACAATATAAAAATAGATTGTCATGTCTTCATCGGGTTATTTTATAGGACTACATTAAATTGAGACTAATCTGATAGATTTCAGGTCCTACCACTTATTTCCTATTTCTGCCTTGACTACAATCAATACAACATGATGCGATTGGCAATTTAACGATATCACCGCGTGTCTGAGTTATCATCTTAACGAGGTAGTTCTGCAGATGAGGGAGAGAACAATAACAATATATGATTACTTACTTTTGGCCTTGAGTACTGTAGTTATCATATGACTCATATCCTTGGTCATCATACGCAGCGCCATAGCCATCATCATACTCCTAGACCAACAACAAAAAAATGAAGGAAGGCATGAAAACAGAAAATAGTTCTGAAGACCATTATTTGGGCACATAATAATAAGTATATTAGGCAAAATGTATGGAAAAAAGGTGATTTTACACTCTCAGTAGTGGGGTGGCCTGGGCTGCCTATAAATCAAAGTGGCAAGCATAGCTCTGTTCCCGTCTCCTCGTTCGGTCGCCTGGGCGACGGCGAGATGTATAGATTCCTGCCCTAGCACCACTTCATCACCCGCTCAGAGGATGAGCCTTGAACATCTGTTTGTGATCCAGTAACCCCCACCCCACACCCCACAGCCCCCTCTCTCTCCACCCCACCCAGGCCACGCCAAGAGGAACATCAAAGGGGAGCAGAGCCGCACCCGTCCCAATTTGGGATAAATGGGACTTATGTTCAATGAAAGATGCCGACCCCTAGCGACACATCTTTCATCCCCACACACACTTCTGTGCTAATTCCATCTGTCCTCGATTTGCATGGATGAAATGAAAGGCGGTAAGATTTAGCAACAGAAAAAAGTGCTCATCATATCCATATTATTATTGAGGGAGGCCCTAATGCTTGATTAGGAGCATGCATCTGCCAAATGACAGCATCTGAACTCAGTCTTTTATCTTTAATCCTTAAGAAAAGGAACCGTCTGAGAAGAAGATACAGTATAAAGTTCATCACACAAGCTAGAAGTTGGCACACACTTCTTGTCTCTGTCACTTAGATTTAGTTCCTGCATCCTGTTATCCAATGTAACTCTAGCATAAGGGATGAACATTGTGTGATACAATACATCTGACAATGCACGAACGTGTTCTAGGTTTAAAATGTTAATGTTTGTGCTGAAGGGAATTTAAATGAACCAGAACATCAATTATAATTGTGGCTTGATGCAGCATTTATCACTATTTTAAGAATATAAAGTGTACCGGTTACAGTAACAGAAAGCAGGCTCAACAGAATTGCATTTGTTTGATGTTCTGTGCTTGCCGAGTCTAGACTAGCTTTGTTCGATTACACCCACATCAGAGGCATTACAGCCAAATGCATAAATATGTTTTTGCTAAATGCTTCTCTTTGGAATTGAATCTCTTGACTGTTTTTGACCAGGTTTCCTTTTTAAGGATTAACACCCTCAGAACCAACAGTATAAGTTCATAAAACAATTTCAGGCAAATGATGACTGACTATAAATGACCTGTATAACGTATATGTATAAATACTTATTTTTCACGTTTACACATTTTATCAATGTCATTTTTAGCAAACATTATACAGCACCAGTGGTTGATATACTAAGGCAAATGAGTCCTTAGTCATTAAATACGTAAGTTCGTCTGTTCACTCAGATCAAATAATGTTCATATTGTTAGTTGGACAGATAAAGAAGAGGTAATTTTATGCCTGCTCATGTTAAAAAACAACAAACGTTACAAACACCACATGTGTCCTGGGTAAAAACAAATCCAGCAAATCTTAGGAGGGAAACGGATCTCCTAACATCATAAATATGATCTCAAATGTCCTGGGCAAAGCCACACAATGCGGTGCACTCAAGCAGACAGCTTACGGGGGGATCTCTGGTGAGGGCCATCCTGACAGCCCAAACGATTCCACACAAAGAAACGCAAACAAAAGTCAACCTTTTGGCTCTCTATGTGTCCATATTGGAATTATTGCTCCGTGACACGCAACACCCTGCAACAAGAGGAGAGAGCCATGCCCCCACCCTTTTCTATTGGTATGTTCAAGAGGTCTGTGTTAGCTTTAAGATCACGGCGGTGCCATTAGAGCTGGTGCTCTCGATCAGTCTCATTGGGAACTATCAGTGGCCTGCCCATTCTCATTCGTGGATGGGCCAGAGGAACACATTAACGTAAGACAATGGCGCGTCATTGCCGTTTATTTGACTAGCCTCCCTCTAACCGAGTTAGGCGAGAGTTGAGAGAAGAAGCATGCTTGTTTTACTAATCAGCTCTCCAGTCTGAAACAGCTTGCACCGTGTTTGCCTTACTTCATTTGGCACATATGCCGTGGGCAAATCTAAACAGCTCTGAAAATGGTATTTGATTATGATACTGTAGGATGTTTTAATTATAAGGGTCTTCCTTGCTTTGAATGTGAGCGCACTAGCTTGCCGTCTTGGGTTGAAGTGTGCAATGAGCTTATTTGGATGATGCTATTGTTATTATGTTATATTCCCAAGACTGAGTAGGATTAGGACAGACAGTGAGGATGTGATACTGAGAGAGAGAGAGAGAGAGAGAGAGAGAGAG